>QJPP01005012.1:0-13423 GCA_003996215.1 Jaltomata sinuosa
AATTCTGAGATTGAAGATGTGGAACATGCTTGTATGGATGTCACACAACATCCAGAATCCTCACAAGGAGGTCATCAAAAGACATAAAATTGAATAGAGTGGTGGTTGAACATCATAATGCCAACTACAATTTGGGTCCCCAAACTCTCACTTTCCACCAGTTGATGACACTTCCAGATAGATGGGAAGTTGTCGACCTATATGGCCCTTTTGAGGTATCTAGAGATCTATCGTTCCCTTGTATTGTGGGGTTCGAGATTGATCTGGCCCACTCTTACATTCCTCTAGAGCCTAAGCCCAAAAGAGAGTGATATCCAAGGAATTCGAGAAGGCATCATCCTCGTTCTTAGATTTTGCAGGGAGCCTTCACACCCATTCTTCTTTTGTTATTTTTGTGCATTGGGGATAATTTTTCTTCATAGTTGGGGGTGGGTATTCTAATTTTAATGATTTTGTACCTTTGTTGGGCTTGATTATACTTTTTATTTGGCCCTTTTCGGGCATGTCTTAATTGATGAGAATTGTCGTATGCCTTATCATATTCCCTTGCCGGGCTTGATCTTATTTATTTTTAATGTGAGATTTCCATGCTGCCGGGTTAGTCCTACGTGCTAATTGTTTTACTACCCGTTCTTTACAAATAACGCTCAGTTCTTACGCCAAGCCTCATTCTTAAATGATCCATGAGCGCATAATTCAATATTGCCTTTGTAGATAATAGTTAGTTTTGAATAAACTCTGAGGGTTTTCTTTATACCACGGTTCTTTTCCAAGGATCAAAATTTTTCTTTTTCTTATTTTTGTGTCAAACCGGGTGACATGTTCCTATGATAGATTGAGAGGTGACTTTTTAAGGGAAAATTCCAAATTTTAATCGTTATTCTGCGTCCGTGCCACACTTGTGTCGATTAGGACCACCAAAAATTTTCTTGGCAAAAGAATTCTGAAATATAGAAAAGAGGGGAAAATTATTTTTGAAAAAGAATTTTCTTGTCATGACTTGCACATACTCTATTCGGCTTGTTGATTCACAAATGAGTTATGCAGAACTCGGAATATCTTGTCAAAATCATTTGTTCCAATTGACTCCAAGACTAATTATGGACCCCTTGTGTTGTGATGCCTTGTGTGGTAAGGTTTACTTCATTCTTGTGTATGCATGTCAGCTAAAACTTTCCCTGAATGTGATTCAAGGCAAAATCTTATACGTTGCTTAGCTTGGGAGATGACCTTAGGCCTTTTTTGAATATCCACTTTACCCAAATGTTCCTTCCCTTAACATTAATCTTAGTAAACCCCTTTGAGCCTTTAAACTTTTCTTGGCACCCAATGTTAGACACCTTGACCCTGTTTGAATCCTCTATCTTGGCACTCATCATCCCTAATTGCTATAAATGAAAGTATAGGCTAAAAACCTATGTTTGGGGGGATATGAATGAAAAACAAGTTGTTGATGTAGGCAAAAGACTTAGTTTGGGGGTGTGTGCATCAATGTTGGATAAATGAGTTGAGCTTCAATGTGAGATAGCAACATATGCTTATCCTATGAATTGCTTGAAAGTGTCAAAAGATGAATAAATAAGAGAAAAGGAATAGAGTGGTGCTACAAAATATACTAAAACTTGGCATTTTTCCTTAAGAAAGTTGCCTCTAAATCTATCATAGGGAAATGTCACCTAGTTCGACACAAAAATAAGAAAAAGAAAAAAAATTCTCCTTTGGAAAGAACTGTGGTATATAGAAAACCCTCGGAGTTTATTCAAAATTAACGATTATCTATAAAGGTGATATTGAATTATGCGCTCATGGATCATTTGAGAATGAGCGCGACTTGTAAAGCACGGGTAGTAAAAAAATTAGCATGTAGGACTAACTTGGCAACCTAGCAATCTAATATCCAAAATAAATAAGATCAAGCCCGGCAAGAGCACAAGATAAGGGATACAAAAATTCTCATCAATTAAGACATGCCCGACAAGGGCCAAATATAAATTACAATCAAGCCCAACAAGGGTACTAAATCATCAACATTAGAATACCCTACCCAAAATATGGACAAAACACTGTCCCTAATGCATAAAAATAACAAAAGAAGAATGGGTATGAGGACTCACTGGAGAATCTAAGAATGAGGATAATGCCTTTCCGAATGCCTTGGGCGCCACTTTCTTATGGGCTTAGGCTCCGGAGGAATGTAAGCGTGGTCTGGATCAATCTCAAACCCAATAATGAAAAGGATTGATGGATCTATGGATACCTCATAAGCACTATAAGGGTTGACAACTTCCCATCTATCTTAAAGTGTTCTCAGTAGGTATAAAGAGATAGTTGGGGGGGCCAATTGTAGTCGGCATGATGATGTTCAACCAACACTCTATTTAATTATATGTCTTGATGATCTCTTTATGAGGGTCCTAGATATTATGTGACATCCATACAGGACTGCTCCACCTCTTAAATCTTAATTGTCTTAGTATTTTCTGTCATATCATCACCCACACACCAATCATATGGAGGGCTCCTTTCACTCTGAGTGATACTGGAGTAGAAGCCGATAAATTTAATTCCAGGCCCAACTGTGGAACCCCCAATGAGTTTCGGCTTGATTCCTCTCTGAGTGAAACAACACTTCCTTCTATTTTATCAATTCAAGCACAATATTTGCCCAAACTATTCCTCACCTGCTTCAAAGCTGCTTTGATAGCATTTTGAATCATGAATGAAATATCTTTAGCTATCATACACAAAAGGTCATCATTGTCATGAGCCATATGATCAAGCTTGAAAAAGCCACATGTTAAAGAAGGTGCTGGTGCAGGAGAAGGCCTAGGAGGTAGGGAAGAATCTCAGGGATGGCCTACTACCTCGAAAGTAGGAACCGTATTATCCAATTAAGTATGAGTACCAATAAGAGGAGATCCAGTAGTTTCTGCAGCATGAAAACATGAAGAAAACTTCCTCCTTTTAATAGGAGGAGCATCTTTATCTCTTTCATGGCTAATTCAATCACACCTTCCGCTTGGGAAGTTTTGTCCAATGGCCGGAGATGCGGATATTCCTCTCGAAGGCAAAGCAAATGGATAAGAACATGGAAGAGCATAGAAGTTTCTTGATGCCTATCCTTCCTCTTAAATTGTTCAGCTATAATTTCACCAATGTTGATGTGGATGTTGGTCATGATGCAAGCAATGAGAATAGCCACCTCGATAGAAGCATGAGGGTTGTTCTTTAAAGGATGTTTTTTGTGCACACTAAGTCGAGCCACATCCTAGCCTCAAACTTTTGATCATAGTGAGAAATTTCACCCTTAGTTACAGCCTAAAGAGGTTGTCCATCAGTAATAGCACTGGCCACCCAAGAATATTGATCATCCTGTGTAGCTAAACGCCTGGAAAATTCTTTTCGATGATGCACTGGCTTATCCTAGTAATTAGAATTAATAGTAGCGGGTTTAATATCGACCTCCTTCCCCCATACAAAAACTGATGACAAACATGGAATCTTTTCCACTCGGCCCTTGTGCTTCAAGATATCTTGCCTAGAACGATAAGATGCATAGAATTCTCTTACTAATTCTGGGAAATAAGCACCCGAAACTTTTGTGAATGAGTCCCAAACCTGTACGTGGAATTGGGTTGCTATGTTGGGGAAGTCCTCCTTGAAAGAGTCTATATCAAACCAAGATTCGTCATTGATTATTCTCTTCTCACAAAAAGTGAGATAATAGGATTCCATTCCCTTGAGTCCAAATCGGAGTTGTGCCATTGTTTGTTCCTCATTTTGCACAGGCCCTAAGGGAATGTCAAGTGTAGGAGCTCTGATTGGAGCCCTTGCCTTTAGCTTTTATCCTAGATAAAGACATATCCCTGCAAGATGGTGTGAGTGTCAAAATAAAACTAACAAAATCTTTTTGTACTTTTCATTAGTAATGAAACGAAACAACTACAAGAAGTTAAGGAATTAAAATAAAATTGAATGCAAAGAGAAAGAAGTAGCACTAAGTCAATTATTGGCATGTGTGATTCACATGCATTTCGCAGGAAGAAACTCGCGACACACTTGTGATCCTGTACATGCTAGACATAAATCTTGTAACATGGGATGGGACATGCATCAGCACATGCATTTTGCATTAGCCAATATGCGGCACGCATGTGCTGGCGCAAGTACTTGGGAGTAAACTAGCAGGGTTCAATAACACCTATGTTGCCACCTACGTTTCATAGGTGAAGACATGTGATATGCAAGTGATACGCAGGTGAAGAGATGAGTGATTTAACTCTCCACTTTCATTTCCATTGCACCTGTATTTCGCAAGGCAACACATGTGGCACGCAAGTAACTAACATGTATGAAACATATTCAAACAACAGTAATCCATGTTAATGTGAATAACTGACAAATTTCTAAGTTCAACGGGTACTCAGACTTCCCTAAAAAACTTCACAATCATATGCCAAGACCATAATATGACCAAGTTATACACTTAATGACTTTCCTTAAGAAAGACATTACTCTATCTATCAGCGAGAAATGTCAACCATATGTTCTATTATGAAAATCACACTGCAGCAATTATCACTCTCACTCAACCAAAGTGCTCACCAGATGAATAATAATAAAATAGACTACTCAAGACCACAACGGATAACAATTTAATGGGACACAACATTATTTCAATCAAACCCAAAGCAATGATGATTTACTCTTAAGAATGACATCACCTAATCTATCATAGAACTAAATCATGCACTACTCACGAGTGGGTTACTTTAACTTCACCTCAAACTCAAAATATTAGGCTAAAAATTGACACAAATAACATGCATAATCATAAAAAGCAAGATCTACCAATTTTTCACAATCCATAACAACAAAAAGACCCAAAATTGAAATTCCAAATCAGATCTCAAGCATATTAAGGCAAGGGTAGATTTTAAATAGCATGCTTCACTAAAAATACTCAAAAAATAATTAAAAACTTAGATTTAATGTAGACGAGCATAGCACAACTGAAGAAAGTGAAGTGGGGAGTGAAAATTGAAGTTATTTGAAGTGCAACAATGGAGACCCAATTTTTTTGCTAGAAAAATCATGGCAGTGGCAGCAGTTCAGTAAGGTGATGCAGTGGAGAAGAGAAAGAGTAGAATGTGGGGAAGGAGTTTTGAGAGTTGAGGGAGACTGTGGAATAAAATAAGAAGGTTTGAGGGAGTTGTAATGGTGAAATAGAGGTAAAGGACAATTTAGAGGGGTTAAGAAGAAGAAAAGACACGGGTCAAACCATGTCAGGCCAAGGTCAGCGGGTAGGTCAAAGTTTAAAATTCACTTAGTTTCACCTGCACCACCATCTGCGTTCACAGGTGACCACCTGCATCTTGCATGTGGTAGCACAGGTGATGATTATCATCCTTTTTGTGCTCAGCTCACTTCTTTGGACCTGCGATAGTACATGTGTGCCATAGGTCTACACATGCAAAATACACGTGGTTCCACAAATGCCAAAAAAAAATTCATCTTTTTTCCAGGTACACTTTGTCTCAAGGGCATTCCAACTGCGTTCCACAAGTTGGCACATATGTTTCGCAGGTGGAATGCATGTTCTATACTGGAAACTTCTTAGCACTTAGCCACTTTTCAATCTCCATGTGGAAACTTCTTAGCACTTAGCCACTTTTCAATCTCCATGTGTGGCTAAAACAATCCAAACCAACAAAAGTGTGAAGTAAACAAATCCAAAATACCTGGGTTGCCTCCCAAGAAGTGCTTGATTTTACATCATGGCACGACAATAGTATCTCGAAGATCAATTCTAGTCCAGAGTCATGCCAATATAATTGGCACAATTCCATCCCAAGCTTCGGACATGTCTTCTCAAAAGATTCACCAATTTGTCCCTTTGCAATCATTCAACCATTTGGATATGAGTCATGGAAGAGTGTTATTGGGACCAATATATACATCCACCAAATTTGGTGGCTTAGGCATGATAAAATCTTGGGGGTTCCTCTTCTCTCGACTGTCATATAGAACGCGTTTCTTACTTGGTGTTTCACCTCAAATTTCTTCTTCACATGGATTTTCAAGCAACTCATTGTTACGCGTGATTTTGACTTTCCAAAACCACTTTGAGATGTCAAAAAATATTTTCACAACTTTCGCAAAAATATTTAAAAGAGAGTCTCCACTTAATTTTGAAAAGAAATTAAGAAAACTTTTGTTCAAAAGACTTGACAAAAAAATCTTTCAAATATTTTAGAGATCTAGGTAAGTGTTCAAATCACATCTTTAATTTTTTTTTAAATCACTTAAAGAATGTCCACAAACACATGGTTGATTGGCGAATTTAAACTTCATTTAGCTAACTTCATTGATTTAAAAGAAAGTTCTTGAAAAAGTTAATAAGTGAAAGAAAATGTTCGTTTTAAAGTTATTTGAAAAGAAAAGTTCTTTTGAGAATTACTTGAAAAGAAAAACATCTTTTTAGAGTTAAATGAAAAGAAAAGTTCTTTTTTGGAGTTCATGAAAAGAGAACTCTTTTTTGAGTTCGATTAAAATAAAAGCTCTTTTTAAGATTGAAAACAAAAAAAAACTCTTTTTCAGTTGTTTGAAAATTTTATGTAAATGAATAGAATTCTTTTGTTAGTTCTCCTTTTATTTTACTCCAAATAATAAAATACCTTAAATGAGAAAGTAAAAATAATTCTATCTTTCTTTTATTATCCGAGTAAAGCTTTTGAGTTAAACGATTAACCCAATTACTAAACATGGATTCAAGATAATTACTAACTATGAAAGAATATGGATAATTCTCAAGTTAGCCCCAAAGCTTATGTTTGCCTAAATGAATTATAATCTTGAACAATTACATAAACAAAATATAACTCCGCGGAAATTCATCTAAGTTAGATAAAATTGTTAAAGTTAGCACAATAATAAAATAATACAAAATCTAAAAATATACATGTCACGACCCAATTTCTCGGTCATGATGGCACCTACAACCCCCGGTAGGTGAACCAATCCCCGTAGCCCAGAACAGTTAGTAATGGACTACTATCTAACAAATAAGAGAACAAGACGAATAGAACAGATAAAAGGACTATAAATATATACATATGCGGAAACTAAACCAAACCCCAAGAGGTATCATAGTATAGAGCCCAAACTACTTACATGGAGTGCAAATAATCCAAAGTAATATATACAGATGTCTCTGAATGATAATAGAGTACATGAAGCAAAAGATAAACTAAAGCTAAGCTACGATCGCCAAGAGCTCACCCTCAGCCTGAAGTAGTCCCCAACAGACCTCCAAGCACGAATCACAGCGACCTAACGGCGATGGCCCACGCTAGGATCTGCATCCAAAGATGCAGGGGGTAGGGGTGAGCACCAAATGCGAAGCATAAGGTACCCAGTAGGTATCATAGGCCGACTGGGCACATATAAGATAAAAGCGCAGTAATAGACAGAATAGAAGCAAGTAGTCACAGAAATCAACGAAAGGTACACAGGAACTAGCCCAGAGGGAAATCACAGAACCACATATGAGGCTAGTAAGCAGAATATACACGACCATAGGCACAGGTGAAAGTAAGAAATAACGCACGGGTCCTTGGGCACAACAGTGTTATTACAAAATAAGTTACGAAATGGACGTATAATGATAACTCAGTGTAAGAAGAAGAGAAGAAGAGAGTAATGATAGCATGCTCAGAGACATGAATCAACTCAACTAATCATATCAATCTAAATCGAAACTAACAGTCTAGCAGTAACCAATCTCATACTTATCCATAATAGAGAACAATTCTGTAAGTAAATAGCAAAAGTCTACCTACAGTCCCCCGGCCGCCCATACAACCGAGGAACACAAACAAGTGAAAACAAACCCTCCGGCATCCCATACTACCGGAGCGTACAATCAACAAACAACAAACAAGGGTGGAGCCTCGAAACAATGAATGATATGATGCATGAAGATCTCAAGTGAAATGGTATCTCTGTATGTACCTCCTCCGGCGCCGATCCAGCCCAGCAGGTAGGTTCCATGGAAGGACACTGCCCATATACCTCTACTCCACCGTATACCCCTCCTCCGGCACACGCAACCCGTAGCCCCTGGCCCGGATGGCAAGGTCCATGGAGGTCCCAGACCCCATACTAAAACTCAGTATCAGAACATGTCGTCCGGAAGCAAGTCCGGTATCAGGATAGAGACCCAGTCTCGAGTATGCAATGCCCAGACCCTGTCAAGGACTAAAGTAGTAGGAAACTGTCTCAAAAAACCCCTCCAAGGGTGCCCGGGCGTAACCGGGTCTAAACAGTAAAAAGTCATCTCAGGTGCTCGGTCCGACCGAGGCTAAAAATCATCTCAAGTAATAAGAAAACTCAACTAGCACCCCGGCCCTGCCGAGTCTAGCGATAATCGTAAAACTGATGATTTTAAACATAATTTTACTTTCTTGCCCAAAAATATACACACGTTAAATCAAACCATTTCCAAATTATTTCCATAAAAAAATGGGCTCCCCGGGCCATGCAAGGTTTAGAAATTAGTGTCAGTAGGCCCGAAGCCAAAACCATAGTAAAACATGGATAAAACCTCTTTATATGCATGTAAATGGTATGATCACACACAATAGCTGCCCAGCAGATCACAATCAACCTATCGACCCTGCACAGGCCCACAGCTACTCAGCAAGCATAACCAGCCTAGAAGGATAATTCTATGCCCGGGGCTCGCGGACATTCCCAAAATCCCACCTTCTATGTTCCAGAGTCAACAAGGCCTCACAGGACCACAAGGGTAAATAAAATATATCGTCAAGTACTACAAGCAACGGAGAAACAAAAGTAGGCGGACATGAATAAAGCGGTCGAGGTCTGTGGTGCCAACCTAATAAACCAACCCAAGGATGCCCATTAATACAATTTTATTCTATATATGCGGAGTCTAGGAAAAATAAACCGTAACCTACCTGTCGTCCGATGACAAGCTGCTAAAACGACGATGTCCACGCTCGAACCGCTCCGAGAAACTCCGAAATGAAATCAAACTCGAAATCAGGCTTGAATATCTAGACGTAGATAATTGACTAAACACAAAATTATGTAAATCATGGGATAAGATGCTAACCCACCCACCTGAAAATTATTATACATGTATGCAGCACTCATCACATCTTCAAATGGTGGTGATTGATGAATAACTCATTAAGAGGTCATTTTGGCAAAAGGATTTATAAAAGGCAAAGTATATTTAACAATTAGAGTTGGTACTTACCAACAGCTAAGCCCACTACGTGGCTTCTTAACCCCTTTTACTGTCCACTCCCACCACTTCCACGTGGAAGTGGTGGTGCCACCAAAATAATTTTTATCTCGTTAAATAAATATTCGGGTATTGCATAAATTTGTGGTAAAATAAATATAATATTTTAAATATACCATAATTATTAGAAAATTATTTCAAACAAAACCTACTATATTATAATAATAATTTTCAACATAGCTAAATTTACTATCTCCGTTAAAATATTACAATGTATAAAAACTTTATAAAATAAATACATATACAATTATAACGTATCAAAAATATTTTCCATAAACCTTTAAAATATTTTGCAAAGGTAATAATAATATAACATAACTTCCTACCACCTTCGACTTTTAAATAAAATATTTTCAAATACACGCGCGATGCTAATAAAATTCTTAAGCCTAGGCTCGTAATTTACCAACGCACGATTTTGATACTCAAGAATTCTCTCGGGATCCTCCCTTATGTTTTATCACTGTTTTGGAACTGAAATGGAGTTTTAAAACGTGAAGTTTAGGCTTAAATCGAGTTTAACCCGACCCGGTTCGCGACCCGGTACGTAACCCGTTTTCTGCCAGGCAGTCCGCGGTAAAACAGTCATAACTTTTTACTCTGAGATCAGTTGGACGTGAGGTTTTGTGCGTAGGAAACTAGACTCGTAGAACTTCGATTTGGTCTTTCGAGGGACTTCTAACTCTTTATATATTGGGAGAAAAGCCCTGAGACATTTTACCCAAAGTTCAGGAAATTTGTTAAAGAACTTACGATAACTTTTATCGATTTGCTTGACTTCAAAACTTATACGTGGAAATGACCGGAAGGGTCATTACATCATCCACTACTAAAAAGGGCTTTCGTCCTCGAAAGTCAAGGTCAAGGGGGTACCTGAAGGCTAAAATAGCTGCGGATACTGATTCCGCATATCTCTCTCGGATTCCCAGGTAGCCTCCTCGACTGGACGGTGCCTCCACTGAACCTTAACAATCGGGATCTCTCGAGACCTCAATCTCCTGACATCTCTGGCCAAATAGCTGCCGGCTCCTCAACAAAGGCTAAACCCTCATCCAACTGAACTGAATCCCACTGCAACACATGAGACTCATCTGGGACATACCGAGCAACATCGAAACATGAAATACAGGATGTATAGCTGAGAACATCGGAGGCAAGGCTAGCTGATAGGCAATGCTACCAACTCTCTGAGAATCTCAACGGCCCAATGTACCTGGGGCTAAGCTTGCCCCGCCTACCAAATCTCATCACGCCCTTCATGGGCGATACACGGAGAAACACCAAGTCACCGACGCTAAACTCCAAGGCACGAAGCCTACGATCAGCATAACTCTTCTGCCTGCTCTGAGCTGCCCGAAGTCTGTCCTGAATCACTTGGACTCGGTCTAAGGAATCTCGAAGCAAATCTGTGCTCTGTGGCCCAGCACTAAAACCATCAAACCAACCTACCGGTGATCTGCAACGCCAGCCATACAAAGCCTCAAAAGGTGCCATGGCGATAATCGAATGGAAGCTGTTATTATAAGCAAACTCTGCCAAGGGAACAAACTGATCCCAAGAACCTCCAAAGTCAAGAACACAGGCTCGAAGCATGTCCTCCAAAATCTGAATGGTCCTCTCGGACTGCCCATCTGTCTGAGGGTGGAAAGCGGTACTAAGATGAACCTCTGTACCCAAATCTCACTGAATAGCCCTCCAAAACTGAGATGTAAACTTAGTGCCGCGGTCTGAAATGATAGAAGCTGGGACCCCATGCAACCGAACAATCTCATGAAGGTAGATCTGAGCTAACCTCTCTTCACCATAAGAAGTCTGAACCGGCAAGAAATGTGCTGACTTAGTCAGCCTATCAACAATCACCCATATGGAATCAAGCCCATGGGAAGTACGAGGCAAACCAACAACGAAGTCCATAGTAATCCCTTCCCACTTCCACTCAGGAATGGGAAGTCGCTGCATCAAACCACCAGGTCTCATGTGCTCAAACTTAACCTACTGGCAGTTCAAGCACCGAGATACGAAATCCGCTATATCCCGCTTCATACCACTCCACCAGTAAAGCTGTCTCAAGTCCCTATACATCTTTCATGTGCTAGGGTGAATGGAGTATCTAGTACAATGTGCCTCGTGAAGTATCAACTGAATCAAACCGCTAATCCTCGGAACACAAAGACGACTATCAAATCTCAGAACCCCATCTGAATCTAGAGTAGCCCGACTGGTCTCACCCTGAACAACCCGGTCACGAAGGCCACACAACTGCTGATCCTCAAACTGATGGCTCTGAATCTGATCAATCAAAGTAGAACGAACCTCAACACTGGCGAGAACTCTGCTAGGATCCGACAAGTCAAGCCTAACCAAACGGTTAGCTAAGGACTGGATGTCCCAGGCCAACGGTCGCTCTGAAACTGAAAGAGAAGCTAGGCTACCCATACTCACCGCCTTCCGGCTCAAGGCATCCGCTACCACATTTGCCTTGCCCGGATGATACAGAATAGTGAAGTCATAGTCCTTCAGTAAAACTCGCCCATCTCCTTTGTCCGAGTTCAACTCCCGCTGACTCGTGATGATACTGAAGACTACGGTGCTGCGTGAAGATATCACAAGTGAAATTCCATATATAATTGCCTCCAGATCTTGAGCTGCTGAAACTACCGCCGGCCAACTCTAAGTCATGAGTGGGGTAGTGTGCGCTCGTGAACCTTCAGCTGCCTCGACGCATATGCTATTACTCGACCCTGCTGCATCAACACACAACCAAGACCAACCCCAGAAGCATCATAATACACGGAGAAGCTCTGACCCTCAACCGACAAAGTCAAAATTGGAGCTGAAGTCAATAAGGCCTTAAGCCTCTGGAAGCTATCCTCACACTGATCTGACAACTGAAATGGGATATCCTTCCTAGTCAGCATAGGCAAGGGTGCTGCTATGGAAGAAAATCCCTCGACGAACCGTCTGTAATAACCTACTAACCCAATAAAGTTGCGAACCTCAGTAACAGTAGTAGGTCTAGGCCACTCACAAACCGCTGAAATCTTTCCCGGATCAACCCTAATCCCATCCTTAGACACCACGTGCCCTAGGAATGCAACTGACTCAAGCCCAAAACTCACACTTTGAGAACTTGGCATAAAGCCGATGATCTCTCAAAGTCTGGAGTATAACCCTCAAGTGCTGCTCATGCTCATCTCTACTACGCGAGTATACCAAGATGTCGTCTATCAAAACTATCACAAATGAGTCCAAATACGGGCCAAGAACCATGTGCATCAAGTTCATAAAGGCTGCGGGGGCATTAGTCAACCCAACAGACATCACCAGGAACTCATAATGGCCATAACGTGTCCTGAATGCTGTCTTAGGGATGTCCTCCGCCCTAATCCTCAACTGATGGTAGCCAGACCTCAAATCAATCTTCGAAAACACGACTGAACCCTGAAGCTGGTCAAACAAGTCATCAATCCTCGGCATCGGATACCTATTCTTTACTGTCACCCTATTCAGCTACCGATAATCAATACACATGCGCATCGACCCATCCTTCTTCTTCACGAAGAGAACAGGAGCACCCCACGGTGACACACTAGGTCTAATAAACCCCTTAGCTAACATATCCTGGAGCTGCTCCTTAAGCTCCCTCAACTCAGCAGGAGCCATTGACGGTAAGGAGAAATAGAAAATGGGCCTAGTGCGGCTCATCAATAGCCAAATCAATATCTCTCTCAGGTGGAACGGCCTGGCAGGTGGTAGGAAACCATCGAGGAAGCTAACCAACAGGAACAGATACTCAGAAAGTGGGGTCACACTAACAGCTCGGACATATGCTAGATAAGCTAAACACCAACGGGGAAATCAACTTCCTAGCTTAAAGACAAGAGATGAACCCCGATGGTGCATGGCTAACAGAACCCTGCCACACAACCGGGGATACACCGGGCACAGCTATGGTAATGGTCTTGGCATAACAATCCAAAACCACACGGTGAGGGGAGAACCAGTCCATGCCCAGTATCACATCAAAATCTAGCATATCAAGAATCATCAAGTCTCCCCAAGTCTCTGAATCACCAATAGATAACATAC
>QJPP01005013.1:0-13594 GCA_003996215.1 Jaltomata sinuosa
CAGCTGAAGGTTCACGAGCGCAACTACCCCACTCATGACTTAGAGTTGGCGGCGGTAGTTTTCGCGCTCAAGATCTGGAGGCATTATTTATATGGAGTTCACTGTGATATCTTCACCGATCACCGTAGTCTTCAGTACATCACGAGTCAGCGGGAGTTGAACTCAAGACAGAGGAGATGGGTCGAGTTACTGAAGGACTATGACTTCACCATTCTGTATCATCCGGGCAAGGCAAACGTGGTAGCGGATGCCTTGAGTCAAAAGACAGTGAGTATGAGTAGCCTAGCTTCTCTTTCAGTTTCAGAGCGGCCGTTGGCCTTGGACATTCAGTCCTTGGCTAACCGTCTGGTTAGGCTTGACTTGTCGGATCCTAGCAGAGTCCTCGCCAACATTGAGGTTCGTTCTACCTTGATTGATCAGATTCAGAGCCGCCAGTTTGAGGATCAGCAGTTGTGTGACCTTCGTGATCGGGTTGTTCAGGGTGAGACCAGTCGGGCTACTCTAGATTTAGATGGGGTTCTGAGGTATGATAGTCGCCTTTGTGTTCCGAGGGTTAGTGATTTGATTCAGTTGATACTTCGTGGGGCACATTGTACTAGATACTCCATTCACCCTGGCACACGCGAAGCATGTATAGAGACTGAGGAGCTTACTGGTGAGTGAATGAAGCGGGATATAGGCGGGTTTGTATTCGGTCTTGACTGTTAAACAGTTTAAAGTTCGAGCACATGCAGACCTTGCGTGGTTTCGACTCGCAGCGACTCCCATTCCTGAGTGGAAGTGGGAAGGATTACTATGGACTTTGTTGTTGTGTTTGCCTCGTACTTCTCAGAGGTTTGATTCCGTATGGGTGATTGTTGATAGGCTGACTAAGTCAACACATTTCTTGCCGGTTCAGACTTCTTATGGTGCAGAGAGGTTAGCTCAAATCTACCTTCGTGAGATTGTTCGGTTGCACGGGGTCCCAGCTTCTATCATTTCAGACCGTGGCACTCAGTTTACATCTCAGTTCTGGAGGGCTATTCAGCGAGATTTGGGTACAGAGGTTCATCTTAGCACCGCTTTCCACCCTCAGACGGATGGCCAGTCCGAGAGGACCATTCAGGTCCTGGAGGACATGCGTCGGGCCGGTGTTCTCGACTTTGGAGGTTCATGGGATCAGTTTTTTTCCCCCTTGGCAGGAGTTTGCTCCTATTAATAATAGTTTCATCGAGTAGTATCGGCATGGCACCTTTTGAGGCTTTGTATGGCAGGTGTTGCAGATCACCGGTAGGTTGGTTTGATGGTTTCAGTACTGGGCCACAGAGCACAGATTTTCTTCGAGATTCCTTAGACTGAGTCCGAGTGATTCAGGACAGACTTCGGGCAGCTCAGAGCAGGCAGAAGAGTTATGCTGATCGTAGGCTTCGGGCTTTGGAGTTTAGTGTCGGTGACTTGGTGTTTCTCCGTGTATCACCCATGAAGGGCGTGATGAGATTTGGTAGGCGGGGCAAGCTTAGCCCCAGGTCATGGGCCGTTGAGATTTTCTTGCAGAGGGTTGTAGCGTTGCTATCAGCTTAGCCTTTACCCCGATGTTTTCAGCATTATACATCTGTGTTTCTTGTTTCGATGCTGCGTCGGTATTCCCAGATTGAGTCTCATGTGTTGCGAGTGGGATTCAGTCAGGTGGCATGAGGGTTTAGCCTTTTGAGGAGCCGACAGCTAATTTTTGGCCCAGAGATGTCAGGAGATTGAGGTCTCGGGAGATCCCGGTTGTTAAGGTTCAGTGGAAGCACCGTCCAGTCGAGGAGGCTACCTGGGAGACCGAGAGAGATATGCGGGATCAGTATCCGCAGCTATTTTAGCCTTCAGGTACCCCCTTGACTTTGACTTTCGAGGACGAAAGCCCTTTTAGTAGTGGATGATGTAATGACCCTTCCGGTCATTTCCACGTTTAAGTTGAAGTCAAGCAAATCGACAAAAGATATCGTAGGACCTTTAACAATTTTCTGAACTTTGGGTCAAATGTGTCGGGGATTTTCTCCCAATATATAAAGAGTTAGAAGTCCCCCGAAATACCAAATCGAAGGTCTACGAGTCTGTTTCCGCAAACGCACAAAACCTCACGTCCAACGATCTCGGGTAAAGGAGTTTGACTTGTTTTACCGCGGGACTGGCTGGCCCAAAGAAAACGGTCGCCGGTTGCGGAACCGGGTCGCGAATCGGGTCGGTTTAACCCGATTTAAGTTCAATTTTCACGTTTTTAAATGCCATTTCAGTTTCAAAACAGTGATAAAATATAAGGGAGGATCCCGAGATAATTCTTGAATATCGAAATCGTGCGTAGGCGAATTACGAGCCTAAACTTAAGAACTTTATTAGCATCGTGCGTGTATTTGAAATATTATTTAAAAGTTGAATTTGGTAAAAACTATATTAGTATTGCCTTTTCAAAATATTTTAATGGTTTAAGTATTTATTTTATAAAGTTTTTATACTCCGTAATATTTTAACGGAGATAGTAAATTTAATTATGTTGAAAATTTATTATTATAATATAGTAGGTTTTATTGGAAATGATTTTCTAATAATTATGGCATATTTAAAATACTATAATTATTTTACCACGAATTTATGCAATACCCGAATATATACCTAACGGGGGAAATGGGTTGCCACCTCCACCCCCACGTGTAAGTGGAAGGTGAAGGCAGCAAGTGGTGGCATATTTTGGAGGTTGGCAGCGTATGACTATTGCATGCAAGAGTGGTTTAAAGTGAGCTTTTGACTTAAATAAGTTAGTATACATATATATATATATTACTGTTGCACACAACTTGCACAGTATCAAATAATCTTTCACGTGTGAGGTTTTGTGGTGAGAAAAATATAGTTGATAAAGTAAATCAATTATCTTGTCAAGTTATTCCTTCCCAAATCCGATTCCGATTTAGTTTTGGATTTTCTCGGAGTGGTTCGAGCTTGGACATCGTGTTCCAGCAGCTTGTCGTCGGACGACAGGTAGGTTACGGTTTAATTTCCCTAGACTCCGTATATATAGAATAAAATTGTATTAATGGGCATCCTTGGGTTGGTTTATTAGGTTGGTACCACAGACCTCGACCGCTTTATTCATGTCCGCCTATTTTTATTCCTCCGTTGTTTGTAGTATTTGCGGATATATTTTATTTACCCTTGTGGTCCTGCGAGGCCTTGTTGACTCTGGAACATAGAAGGTGGGATTTTGGGAATGTCCGCGAGTCCCGGGCATAGAATTATCCTTCTAGGCTGGTTATGCTTGCTGAGTAGCTGTGGGCCTGTGCAGGGTCGATAGGTTGATTGTGAGCTGCTGGGCAGCTATTGTTGTGTGTGATCATACCATTTCCATGCATATAAAGAGGTTTTATCCATGTTTTACAGTGGTTTTGGCTTTGGGCCTACTGACACTGTTTTCTAAACCTTGCATGGCCCGGGGGGCCGTTTTTGATGGAAATGATTTGGAAATGGTTGATTTCACTTGTGGTTTAAAATCATCAGTTTTACTATTTATCACTAGACTCGGCAGGGCCGGAGTGCTAGATGAGTTTTCTTACTACTTGAGATGATTTTTAGCTTCGGTTGGACCGAGCACATGAGATGACTTTTTACTGTTTAGACCCGGCGACGCCCGGGCACCCTTGGAGGGGTTTTTCAGATATTTTCCTACTATTTTTAGTCCTGGACAGGGTCCCCATGGCATAGACATATATATAGAATAGAGTCTATATCTTGATATTGAGGACTGGATCGTATCTTGATACGTGATTCTCGATACTGAGTTTGTATGGGGATCTGATGCGGGTATGAACTCTGGCCTAATTCGTACGGAGCCGCGTCGCTGATTGTGTGTTCCGGAAGCGATGCTCACACAGCTCGCCAGAACGCTGGCGCGAGAGAGTGATCCGGGGAAGATAGACAGAGTGGGAAGGTGGACATGGCCGAAGCCAGTGAAGATGAAGATCGGTGTGGCGGGCGAGGAAGCACGAGGAGAATGTGCAGCCATGCTCAGCCAGATATAGAAGCCATTGTATGTGCCGGAAGAGGGGTATACGGTGGGAGTAGAGGTATACGGGGCAGAGACCTTCCATGGAACCCTTTTTTTTAACCTTGGCTGAGCCGGGATCGCGCGCCGGAGGACGTACATACAAGGATACTATGGCACTTTTGAGATCTTCATGCATCATATCATTCATGCGTTTGAGGTTCCACCGCGTTGTTGTGTTTTGTTGGTGTGTACGCGTCCGGTAGTTGCGGATGCCGGAGGTTGTTTTCACTTGGTTGTGTTCCTCGGTTGTATGGGCGCCGAGCGGACTGGTAGGTGATTTTTGCTATTTATTTACAGAACTGGTTCTCTATTCATGGATAAGTATGAGATTTGGTACCTGCTTTTAGGGGGTGAGTTTTCTGGATTTGAGATTGTTATGATTAGTTGGGTTGATTCATGTTTTGAGCATGCCTATTATTACTCTTTCTCTCTTCTTCTTACACTTGAGGTTACCGGTATACCGTCCATTCTGTAAACTTATTTTGTATACCCTGTTGTTGCAAGGATCCCAGGTGCGTTGATTCTTACTTTCACCTGTGCCTTTGGTGTGTATATTCTGCTTACTAGCCTCATCTGTGGTTCTGTTGATTTCCCTCTGGGCTAGTTCCTGTGTACCTTTCGTTGATTTCTGTGACTACTTGCTTCTATTCTGTCTATTACTGCTCTTTTATCATATATGTGCCCAGTCGGCCTATGATACCTACTGGGTACCTTATGCTTCGCATTTGGTGCTCACCCCTACCCCCTGCATCTTTGGGTGCAGATCCTAGTGTGGGCCATCGCCGGTAGATCGTTGAGATTCGTGCTTGGAGATCTATTGAAGACTACTTCAGACTGAAGGTGGGCTCTTGACGATCGGAGCTTAGCTTTAGTTTATCTTTTGCTTCATGTACTCTATCTTCATTCAGAGACATCTGTATATATAGTTTGGTTTACTTGTACTCCATGTATGTAGTTTGGCTCTGTACTATGATACCAGGTCTTGGGGTTGGTTTAGTTTTCCGCATTTGTATATATTTCCATTCATATTATCTATTTTATTCGTCTTGTTCTCTTATTTGTTAGATAGTAGCCCATTACTAGCTGTTCTGGGCTACAGGGATTGGTTCACCTACTGGGGGTTGTAGGTGCCATCATGACCGAGAAATCGGGTCGTGACATATATATATATATACGCCTATTGGGGTGAATAACATACATTATACAGTTCTAAAAAATATACTTTACAGTATAAATATCCATCGAACGTATATATATATATATAGTAGTATTATCTAGAAAACGTATATATGTATGTGTATAATGCATTGAAGTATATCCCGTTAGTTACTTAGCTGCCAAAACATCCTATACTACTTTTCAATATAAACTACACTCAATTGTGTTTATATACACTTAATATATATATGTGTGTGTGTGTGTGTGTGTGTGTGAATTTGAATGTGAACATATTTGTATATATACACAGTGATTTATATAAAAAACATATACTTCTATAAAACATGAAGATAGAACAGTGAGATATATAGAAAAGGACACTTATATAGAAAAATACAGTAAATGATTTTGAATTCTTTAACATATTTAATGAGATGATAAGTTTTCATTCCGATAAAAAAAGTGTTTTGCACATTGATAGTGCTCCAAAAATAAACTACATAAAAATATGTCTCGATTTTGATAAATAAAGTAACTAAACTATGAAATTACAATTCTGTCACTGCTAGCACAAATAATCGGTGGCCTGTCACTGATTGCATTATCCCGAACCTTTCGAGTTTTATGGTCCCAGAGTAGCACAACGTATCGGGTTCACATTAAATGACTGTCAATGTTGTCTGATGGAACACCATTTCTATTGCTCAAATGCTCCCATGCCAACATAAGGCCACGGTAGATGGCCCAGAATTCAGCCACATTCTTGGTTGTACAATCCAAATTCTCAAAGAAAGCAGACACCCATCCGCATTCATTTTAACAAAAAAGACTGTAAGGGGAAACCTTCTAACAAAAATCTTCGTATATTCTCGCTCATCCACGGGTTTTTCCCAAGCCAAAACCTACTCCGTCGAAGTTGCTGGATCGAAGTAGTACATTATACATCTGCCCGCCAGCAGCAGAGGGGGTTCGATTCCCCTTATACGCGATGTGGCGAAAAAGACAGATTCAACGAGATATGCATGCATGTCGAGAGTGCGCTCCCTGCTCTGCATACGCTGCCAAATAGATTTCACAATCTCTACACATGAAATAAATACTTCTTTCAACGAAAATATATAACTTAAACGGCTGACTGACAACATATAAATTAGCTAAAATAACATGAATGAAATTTATTAACAAACAGGCTGCCCGATGGTTGCTGAGGTATGTTGTCAACATATACGACTTCAAAATAATCACTATCTTCGTGTGACTTGTACTTGGGATGGTTCGATAGATCAATGCCTTTTTTATTATAAAAATCACCTATTGACAGGTGCATATGTATCAGCTGAGATAACTTGGCAATTTCAGCATGAACAACAACATAATGGATGGAGCCTCTGTATGAGTCATACACACTGATGCATCGATTATTGAATGATAAAACAATTAAAACCCAGTGAGTTTTGTCCTTCACATCGACTGGGATAAAGATGTGGTCTACTGTGTGCCACGGGACTGTAGCGTGCAGTCGAAATCCATTGATGTATTCCACTATTATACCCTCTTGACTGGCATTGCATGTATCTCTATTAGTATCAGCACAACCATCCCATATATTTGATATGATGGTCTTGAACATACAGTTGACTGTGATGTATTTATAATTATTGTTGGGCTCGTATTTGACTTTCTTTCGTATATAGTATAGAATCACATCAATATGCTGAAAACAAATACATTTACATGTTATTTTTAGTGTGTTAATGAAAATTAACTAAGATGTATAATGCTTACCGAGTCATTCAACGGTTGACCATCCTATGAAAGTCTGTAGAACCAGTTTTTATCTTGAATATCTTCTGGATCAAAGAACAAGTAATCAGGAAGTGCTACCTTGTTCTTTCTGTAATGATCATCATTGAACTTTCTGTAACAAATATATAATTATTAATTATGCATCGAGTAGATGTATATAGTTAAAAATAAATAAAGTAAATTCATACTTCAAATTATGTCTCTGAAGAAGTCCATCCTTAACCCAACTTGTGTATTGCTGGTATAGTTTCAAATTATGTGGTCCTAGTATAGTGTCGATCACAAAAGGATGTTTTTGTTGAAAAATCTTGACCATTCCAGCGGAACTACCTGCAGATTTATTGATGTTATTTGATTTGTATATGACATGTGATTATTATATACAAATTACCACAGTTATATATATAAAAGAACAATAAATAACAAGATATACTTAACAGTTGTATATAAAAGAATAATGAAGTTGTTAATTTGTATATAAAAGGATAATAAATTTAAAATATACATTTATTAGGTCTGAGCTTCATTTGTATATAAAAGTAACTAATTTTTGGTTTAGATATCACCAAACTATTTTGTATAACAATCTTCTTGAAGATATCAAGGTGCTTAATATGCATCTCTAGAGTTTTGGAGAATACCAAAATATCGTCAATATACACAATGATGAAATCCAAATACGAATTAAATATGTCATTCATAATTTTTTGAAATTCTGATGGGGCGTTTTTCAAACTGAATGGCATGACATTCCACTCGTATTGCCCAAAAGGAACGGGAGGATTATTTCCGAGTAGTCATGAATAGAGAAATCTTCTCTTACTAAATCATCTATGATGATTTGAATAATGAGATTTTTAAGATCTTTTGGTAATATAATTACCTTTAAAATGGAAATCAAGGTTTTTTCAGGAAGAAATGTTAAATAAAACATCTGGAACCAGACTAATACGTCTTACAGCGGTTCCGAGATTTATAAATGGAATCTCGATGGATTAACAGATAGGCAGTTAACCATCCTTGTTCACAGGATGCTCATGTATGCAACTATTTACAAGAGCACTAAAAATAATGATAGGACTGTCTGCAAGATGATTATTGCAGGTTTTACAGGACAGCTCAGAGGCTGGTGGGATAACTACTTAAATGTAGAGGAAAAAGCCTCTATTATTAACGCTATTGCAGATAATGAAGGTGTTGATAACCTAGGCTTTTCTCTCACTAAAGACAGAGAGGATGCAGTTTATACACTAGTTCTCACCATCTTAGAACACTTTAATGGTAAATTTACCTCTCAGCATGAAACGATCCGCACCCTTCTCAATGGTTTAAGTGCCCCATTTTGACCAAATGGAGATGGTACAAAGATACGTTTCTCAGTCGGGTTATGGAGCTACCCGAAAATAAACTAGATCATTGGAAAGCTAAGTTTATAGATGGCCTTCCTTCTTTATTCGCAGAAAGGGTTAGAAAAACCCTGAGAGGCAGCCATAGTGAAATTCCATATAAGGATTACACTTACGGCAATATAATAGGAGTTTGCACTCAAGAAGGACTAAGCTTGTGCAATGAGCTCCTTATGTCACGACAGTTTTAAATAAATAAGCACAAAGAAAGATCTCAGCTTGGAGACTTTTGCACACAGTTCGGTCTACCTGAACCGGCAGCCTATGACAGCAAAAAAGAGTATTATCGGTCCCCTAGAACTGAAGGTTCTAACAGGAGACGAAGAACCAGACGAAGGTCTAAAGAAGAAAGAGACGCTAGAAAAGACTCTCGTAAATCTAATAGATTTACCAAATATCGGTCAGGAAGAGACCTTTCTAAAATCAAATGTTATAAATGTGGTAAGCGAGGGCATATTGCCCCAAATTGCAAATTGAATAAACTCAAAGCCTTAGAACTTGATGCAGAACTGCATGATAAGGTTTATAGTTTGTTATACACCTCCGGTTCTGATGATGATTATGAATCTTATTCAGACGCAGGATCAGATATTGATCTTATTGATTTATCTAATCATGAAGAACAGGTTGATAGCTCATGCACCACTTGCAAAGGTAATACATGCAATTGTGAAGGAGATGAAATCTACAAACTACAATCACAATTTCAGGATTTCAATCTTAATATGTTCACTTCTGATAATGTAATAGAATTGTTAAAAGAAGTTACTGATAACAAACATCGAGAAAAGATTATTAATCTTGCCACAGCTAATGATTCTAGCTCTTCAATACCACTTTGATAACAAGAAAAATGATTTTGAATATTGCGCCCCTTATTCATTAAAAGAGATTGATAATCGTTTAATGATGAAAAAGACTTTTATTGAAAAGGATGCTTCTTTTGATAATTTAAAAGTAGAGGTTGAAAATTTCAAAAGAGAAATAAAAGCTATACTTTTATCACGGAACCTATAACTTGTGAAATTAATGCTTTAATTGATATGAAGGAAAAACATGTTGATTCTTTACAATATGAGCTCTTTAGCATGAACATATTTGAGTCTCTCAAATCTGCTAAAATAAAGGAAAAAATTAAATTAATTTCCAAACAGATCGCCATTGATATTTGCGCAGATCACCCAAGTGCCGATAGCCCGTTATACGAGCATGCGCAGGCATATTTGCATGCACAAAAGCAGAAAGATACTTTTGCTTCAGTTATTAAAGAAGATAATGATAATATCATATCCTATGAGCAACTCCAGAAAAGAGAAATTATATTTCTCTTGGAAAACTCTGATATACAGAGAAAAACCGAACCATGGAAAATATACCAGAGGTACTTGATCAAAGGATTATATTACCCGGGAGAGTCATACAAAACCCGGTCATATTATGAAACCATATTGACGAGTACGGAAAGTGCAGAAATTCAGCACTTTTGCCCTGCGGGTTATACCCAGAAGAGAATGTTTATAACTTCTCAAAGATAATTATCAAACAGATTATATCTGTTGAAGACTGGGGAATATCAACCATGAAAGAAAGGCAACTTGGCCTCATGGGTACTGCTATGAGTTTTACTTATTGGGATTATATCCAAGCTTTCAGTAAAACACTGTTTTATAACAATGATAAAAACAAACATACATGGTTTGTAAAATTTTGCGCAAAAATATTTGCAGAATCAATCCCAAACTGGTTCATTAACTGGTGGTCATACCACGGTCCTACAGTCCAAATATTACCGGAAAATTTCCTCCAATTATACAAAGAATGGAAGAAGGTATCCCCTTTTCTCGGAGAAATATATCACGAAGATCACATCTGCTGGTTAGACAAGATTGATCAAATGTTTTTCTTTATAGAATTCTCAGTACCTTGGATCCATAAATGGGAAATTCGTTGATGAAAAAATCGCTTCAGTAAGTATTTCGGAGATTAATAAACTCATTGCTCAAAATAATTATTTGGGTTTATATGTCAAAGTTTTGGGAGAACATATTGTCTCTCTAGATAAAAAACTTGATGAAATGACTATTTTGATAAAAGGTATAAAAACTGATATAGCTAAGACTAATATTGCTTCAACTAGTAAAGCAGAAGCTTCAACTAGTAAAGCAGATGTGGTCTCTACTTTTATTCAAAGACCTCCTGAGATTCAGGATTTTAAGATAAAATCAATAACTGATTTAGAAGAACTTCTTGATAAAAAGTTTTCTGGTTTAAATATAAAACCAATCGATTTGTCACTAGAGTTTTTCGAAAAAATGGATCAAACTGGTGATTACAAAAATCATGTTTTCTCTGAGCTTAATAAGCTTAAAGGTTACCCTCGAAAGAATAGTGACTATGCTACTAAACCTATGATGAAAGCTTAGAAGCATCATGCTTAAAATCTTTGTCAAACATGTATTTGACCGATTGAGCATCAGTTTTTATTAAAAACTTTTGATTATATAAATCATCTTGAAATTTAAGGACACACATCACAATTGTAAGCATTTCATGAGCCACGGTTGCATATTTTTTCTGGGCCTCTGTCCATTTTCCTGAATGAAATCTTATAAGATACTCATTTTTATCATTGGGATTGATCTGTTTCAATATCCCACCATAACCAATATTGGACGCATCTGTCTCAATAATTTTCTGCCAAGCAGGGTTAGTAAGAGTTAAACAAGGTAAAGACAAAACTCGAAGTTTGATGCTCTTTACCAAAGTTGATAACGATCTCAATCGAGTGACTAAAATTGATACCGAAAATACAAAATTTAACAACACCAAATAAAGATAGTGGAGAAATTAAGATGAGAATTAGAAGAAATTGAGATGAGAATAGAAGAAAGAAAGGCTAATTGAATCAACAATCAACCAAGGGAGAAGAGAACTCAATCAAATGCATGAGAAACCAAATTGAATCCACAAGATGATAACTCGATGATCAATTAAACAAAGAAGATAACACAAGCAATTCGGGAATCCACCCTAATCACTCATTCTAAACTAATAATTGGAATTGAACCCAATCAATATCCTAACCTAAAATATCAAGTCTATTCAAGACAATTCAATCATCAAAAATCTAAGTATGAAAATGGTTAAGGCAACTATTTATAGTTATTGCCTTTACACAAATAGCCTATTACAAAAATAGCCCAAAAGTGACTATTTTGGAAATAACCCACAAGGGCCCTTCTTGATTGCTCAAACGGTATCTTGATCACCCATGGGCTTGTGTATTTGTTTCTCCATAGCTTCCTCCAGGCTCCAAGCTACCATCCATATGTAGAAGCCCCTCCAATTATGCTCCAAGCTAACCAAGATCGTATCATCCTCCCCTTCTTCAAAAGGATTCGACCTCGAATCCGAACCTTGCGAAAACATAAGAAGGATAAACAACAAACATATCCTCATAGCATGAGGGTTAGCACACGGGTTATCAACCATACCAACTTGACAAGGAGGTACACATTTA
Organism: Jaltomata sinuosa; assembly: GCA_003996215.1. Classification (NCBI taxonomy): domain Eukaryota; kingdom Viridiplantae; phylum Streptophyta; class Magnoliopsida; order Solanales; family Solanaceae; genus Jaltomata; species Jaltomata sinuosa. The sequence goes on from QJPP01005013.1 coordinate 11,954, forward strand.
AAATACAACCAACTATCTTTTGTGTCAAATAAGAGCAATGCATTGTAGAACATACAAAGGATCCGGCTATGAGAAATATCACGAAACAAAGAAACCGCAAAGGTCCTAAGACACAATTGCTTCCCTATTCCCCCATAAAACCATACCAAATGTGGTGTCTCTATTGGTTCAAACACCCATGAGTGTTTACTGGGGTCAAAGATATAAAAGGTCCACATAGTTTGGTCACAAAGGCAAATGGACCAACCCAAGAAACCCCTACCTCTATATAAAACAAATCCCATACAAACATGGACATCATCATATGCAAAGAGGTAGTAGAAAAAGGTGTTACTTAAATGAACTTCATCCAAGGTGTGCCCACATATAGAATCACCCTTTGATCCACAAGCATTAAGACCTTGATCAAGAGTGGGGTCACACAAGAATGAAGGGGTCATTAGAGAACATACACCCGTTTCCTTTTGACCACTAACCCCTCCAATAGACGTACTATCATCTTTCAAGAAGAGAGTTTCGTCTTTGGAAAGTGTGTCATCATACCATAGTGGATTCTCAATCACTTGGTAGCCTTCAAGAAGGGCTACACTTCCATCATGCCAAAACACATCACTATGCATTTCATCTTCATTAGTCATGTCAAGCTCAAAAAAGGGATTATCCTTAAAAACATACTCCACCTCAAAATCCTCATGACAAGAATTAGAAATGGAATCAACACTCAAGGAATCATCACCTCTAAGTAAAGATCCTACATGACTAACTACATGACCAACTATATCATTACCATTACTAAATTGAGGTTCATTTATCACATCACACAACTCCTCAATTAGTAGGTCATCATTACAAGCAAGTTGGTCAACACCACAATGAACACTAGTTGATAGCATATCAAGCTCAAAAGAATCACACACATGATTACCATCATTATAGCCAACTAGCATTTTACTACCCCCATTACATGACAATACATTTTCACTCAAGTCACAAGTGCTAACACTAGATGGACTCAAACTGATCTTACTAGAAGAATCAATCAAGTCATTTATAGGATCAACTACTGTTTGGGCACTCACAACAATGGCATCATCATCATGCAACAAGGTGTCATCAAGATCATCACAAGGTAAAGTCTCTTTAAGCTCACACATATATAAGCTATCACTTACACTCAATTGGCTACTAGCCATACAATGATCTTTTACTTTCAATAAAGTGTAAGGTTTAGCTTTGTTACCTCGTAGCTCATATGAATAATTGTCTTCACATTGGTTTCCAACATTGAAGAACAAATGCTCCTTTGGAAATCTTTTTAACACCTCTTGATTCACCACATTTTGAGGTGATTTGCTAGGCTTGCTTCCAAGAATACCTGCACAAGTATCAAGACAACTAGAGAAACAAGAAAAGTTACATGAGTTAGGATAAGATTGTGACAACCCTCTCACGTCACTCCACACAACCTCTCCTTTTTCCACTCTAGAGTTGTCACTTATCACAACCTTACTCCTCTCAATCTTTTGTCTCTCAATTTCATTGGAATTCGGACAAGTGCCAAGTATCCCTTGTGAAGGGTTAGATGATCCTTTCACTTCAAGCTTCCACTTTGGTGCACAAGGTGTGGATGTTTTGACTTCC
>QJPP01005014.1:0-85786 GCA_003996215.1 Jaltomata sinuosa
TTTGCTGATTGTACGCTCACCCGGTACATGGGATTGCCCCGGAGGGCTTTGTTTTTCACTTGTTTGTGTTCCTCGTTGTATGGGCGGCCTAGAGAACTGTAGTATGACTCTTTCTACTTTACTTTGCTAGAATTATTCCTGTTATCGTTTAATTAGAAAATAGGTTACTGCTAGACCTCGTCAGTTCTGGGATGTGAGATTTGATATGATTAGTTGGTGCTTGATTCATGTCTCTGGAGTCAATGCCCTATCATACTCTTTCTCTCTTATTCTTACACTTGAGGTACCGTATACCGTCCATCTTTCGTAAACTTATTTTATATACATTGTTATTGCAAAGGACCGCCCCAGGTGCGTTTGTTTTCTTACTTTCACCTCGTGCCTATCGGTGTGTAATATTTTAATTTACTAGGCCTCACAGTGTGGTTCTGTTGAATCTTCCCTCTGGGCCTAGTTCCTGTGTATCCGATTCGTGATTTCTGTGACTGCTTGCTTCTATTCTGTCTTTACTTACGCTTTTATCTTATATGTGCCAGTCGGCCTAATGATACCTACTGGGTACCTATGCCTTCGCATATTGGTGCTCACCCCTAACCCCTGCAATCTTTGGGTGCAGATCCTAGCGTGGGCCATCGCCGTTAGATCGCTGTGATTCGTGCTTGGAGATCTGTTGGGGACTACTTCAGGCTGAGGGTGAGCTCTTGGCGATCGGAGCTTAGCTTTAGTTTATCTTCTGCTTCATGTACTCTATTACCATTCAGAGACATCTGTATATATAGTTTTGGTTTATTTTGCACTCCATGTATGTAGTTGGCTCTATACTATGATACCAGGTCTTGGGGTTTGGTTTAGTTTCCGCATATGTATATATTTATATCCCTGTTATCTATTTTATTCGTCTTGCTCCCTTATCTGCTGGATAGTAGCCCATTACTAACTGTTCTGGGCTACGGGGATTGGTTCACCTACCGGGGGTTGTAGGTGCCATCATGACCGAGAAATCGGGTCGTGACAACTTGGTATCAGAGCTTTAGGTTCACCGGTGTCATTGGTATAGGAGCCAATGTCTAGTAGAGTCCTGCGGATCGGGGCGGAGACGTCCGTACTCAATCTTTGGGAGGCTACAGTGACATTTTAGGAAATTGACTCTTTCATTGCTTCTGTATCGTGCGTACAACCCTTGAAGTTTCTGGAAATCTCATTTGTTCTACTTCATTCTTCCGCAGATTGTTCGTACGAGATCATCGGCATCACGCGAAGATGAGCCTCCTACTCCAGCTAGGGGTCGAGGACGCCCTCGATCAGTGGCACCTGCTAGAGCTGCTAGGGTGGAGATAGAGCCCGAGCAGCATGTGGATCAGGGGGCAGCCCAGGTACCGCCAGCTCCAGCGTTGCTTCAGCCGCAGCTCAGTCTCCAGATATTCGGGGATTACTATTACAACTTTTGGGTGTGATTGGAGAGCGGCCTTCTGAGGTAGCGCAGACATCCGCTCAGGGGGCAGCCCTGGGTGTACAGAGCTCAGGAGCGCAGCCGGCTACTATGGCTCCCCGTGCGGAGGTCATTCCGGTTCCATCTATTGCACAGCCTCTTGCTCCTCGCCCAGTTATGACAGAGATAGAGCAGAAGGCGTTGGGTAGGTTTTTGAGGTTAGCACCTCCGAGGTTTGCTGATACTTCTGGACAGGATCCACATGACTTTATTACTACCTGTGAGGAGATGTTGCATCATTTGGGTTTGTTGGAGACTCACGGGGTTGGCTATACTACCTATCAGTTGGAGGGCCCAGCGAAGTTATGGTGGAGGGCCCAGGTTGCTTGTAGACCACCGTCGTCACCTCCTTTGACCTGGTCTGAGTTTTATGAGGCCTTTATGGCCAAGTTTCTACCCCAGAGTGATCCAGAGCATCGCAGGGAGCAGTTTACTCACCTTGTACAGGGGTCTACGACTATCTCGGAGTATGAGACCCATTTTCATCATCTAGCACCGTTCGGAGCTATGATCATTCCCACCGAGGCAGATAGGATTCGCAGATTTGTATGGGGTTTGAGGCCAGAGATCAGGCAGCCAGCTGAGATATTGATTGCCAGTGGCCGGTCATTCCAGGCTATTGTAGACTATGCCCGCACCGTGGAGGACTTACAGCGACATGATCAGGGGTCCAGAGATAAGAGGCCTCGACATCAGGGTGTCTATAGTGGTTCCAGATATGGTGGTAGAGGTCCTGGCCAGTGGAGCCGGAGTTATCAGCCACAGCAGTACCAGGGTCAGTCCAGCCGACCGGTTCAGGCTTCCCTTCAGACTTGCGGTAGTGCCCAGTTCGAGCAGGGTCAGGGCAGCCATCAGGGCTATAGCGGCCAGTCTTCGAGGGGTACAGTTTCTGGGGCATCAGGTCGTGGTGGTCATACGGGATCTGCTGGTTCATCTCGACTGAGTAGGCCGTCAGGGGCTTGTTTTACTTGTGGTGCGATAGGTCACTTTGCTAGAGATTGCCCTCAGCAGGGTACAGGTCAGTTGGCCGAGCCTTTACGGGTGGTTCAGCCCCCGGCTAGAGGAGGTGGTCGTCAGAGTAGAGGTGGTGCGCCACGCGGCAGAGCAGGTGGTAGGGATGGCGGTCGGGCAGGTGGAGGTCGTCGTCAGTTTTATGCGGTCCCTAGGAGACCAGAGGCAGAGGCCTCAGACGCTGTGATTACAGGTATGATTTCGGTGTGCCATCAGTCTGCTATGGCTTTATTTGATCCTGGATCCACTTGTTCATATGTATCTGCCTACTTTGTGCCTTATTTAGGGTTGGCTAGTGAGCCATTATCTGTTCCTGTTTCTGTTTCGACCCCAGTAGGTGATTCTTTAGTAGTGGATCGAAGTGTGAGATCCTGTATGTTATCTGTTGGTGATTCAGAGACTTGGGGTGATTTGATGATTCTTGATATGCTAGATTTTGATGTGATACTGGGCATGGACTGGTTATCCCCTCACCGTATGGTTTTGGATTGTTATGCCAAGACCATTACCATAGATGTGCCCGGTGTATCCCCGGTTGTGTGGCAGGGTTCTGTTAGCCATGCACCATCTGGGATCATCTCTTGTCTTCGAGCTAGGAAGTTTATTTCCCGTGGGTGTTTAGCTTATCTAGCATATGTCCGAGATGTTAGTGCTGACCCTACTTCTCCTGAGTCTGTTCCTGTGATTAGAGACTTCCTCGATGTGTTTCCTACCGACCTGCCAGGCCTTCCACCTGAGAGAGATATTGATTTTGCTATTGAGCTAGAGTCGGGCACTAGGCCCATTTCTATTTCTCCTTACCGTATGGCTCCTGCTGAGTTGAGGGAGCTTAAGGAGCAGCTCCAGGATCTGTTAGCTAAGGGTTTTATTAGACCTAGTGTGTCACCTTGGGGTGCTCCTGTTCTCTTCGTGAAGAAGAAGGATGGGTCGATGCGCATGTGTATTGATTATCGGCAGCTGAATAGGGTGACAGTGAAGAATACGTATCCGTTGCCGAGGATTGATGATTTGTTCGACCAGCTTCAGGTTCAGCGTGTTTTCGAATAGATTGATTTGAGGTCTGGCTACCATCAGTTGAGGATTAGGGCGGAGGACAACCCAGAAGACAGCATTCAGGACACGTTATGGCCATTATGAGTTCCTGTGGATGTCTTTTTGGGTTGACTTGGCCCCCAGCAGCCTTTAATGAACTGAATGCACATGGTTCTCTGGCCCGTATTGGACTTATTTGTGATAGTTTTTATAGATGACATCTTAGTATACTCGCGTAGCAGAGATGAGCATGAGCAGCACTTGAGGGTTATACTCCAGACTTTGAGAGATCATCGGCTTTATGCCAAGTTCTCAAAGTGCGAGTTTTGGCTTGAGTCAGTTGCATTCCTGGGGCACGTGGTGTCTAAGGATGGGATTAGGGTTGACCCGAGAAAGATTTCTGCGGTTTGTGATTGGCCTAGACTTACTACTGCTATTGAGGTCCGCAGCTCTATTGGGTTAGCAGGTTACTACAGACGGTTCGTTGAGGGATTTTCCTCCATAGCAGCACCCTTGACTATGCTGACTAGGAAGGATGTCCCATTTCAGTAGTCGGATCAGTGTGAGGATAGCTTCCAGAGGCTTAAGGCCTTATTGACTTCAGCTCCAGTTTTGACTTTGCCGGTTGAGGGTCAGAGCTTCTCTGTGTATTGTGATGCTTCTGGGGTTGGTCTTGGTTGTGTGTTGATGCAGCAGGGTCGAGTAATAGCATATGCGTCGAGGCAGCTGAAGGTTCACGAGCGCAACTACCCTACTCATGACTTAGAGTTGTCGACGGTAGTTTTTGCGCTCAAGATCTGGAGGCATTACCTATATGGAGTTCACTGTGAGATCTTCACCGATCAACGTAGTCTTCAGTATATCACGAGTCAGCGAGAGTTGAACTCGAGACAGAGGAGATAGGTCGAGTTACTGAAGGACTATGACTTTACTATTCTGTATCATCCGGGCAAGGCAAATGTGGTAGCGGATGTCTTGAGCCGGAAGACAGTGAGTATGGGTAGCCTAGCTTCTCTCTCAGTTTCAGAGCGACCGTTGGCCTTAGACATCCAGTCCTTGGCTAACCGTTTGGTTAGGCTCGACTTGTCGGATCCTAGCAGAGTTCTCGCCAGTGTTGGGGTTCGTTCTACTTTGATTGATCAGATTCAGAGCCAACAGTTTGAGGATCAGCAGTTGTGTGACCTTCGTGATCGGGTTGTTCAGGGTGAGACCAGTCGGGCTACTCTAGATTCAGATGGGGTTTTGAGGTTCGATAGTCGCCTTTGTGTTCCGAGGATTAGTGATTTGATTCAGTTGATACTTCATGAGGCATATTGTACTAGATACTCCATTCACCCTGGCACAGTAAAGATGTATAGAGACTTGAGATTGCTTTACTGGTGGAGTGGTATGAAGCGGGATATAGCGGATTTCATATCTCGGTGCTTGAATTGTCAGCAGGTTAAGTTTGAGCACATGAGACCTAGTGGTTTGATGCAGCGACTTCCCATTCCTGAGTGGAAGTGGGAAAGGATTACTATGGACTTCGTTGTTGGTTTGCCTCGTACTTCTCATGGGTTTAATTCCATATGGGTGGTTGTTGATAGGCTGACTAAGTCAGCACATTTCTTGCCTGTTCAGACTTCTTATGGCGCAGAGAGGTTAGCTCAGATCTACCTTCGTGAGATTGTTCGGTTGCACGGGGTCCCAGCTTCTATCATTTCAGACCGCGGCACTTAGTTCACATCTCAGTTCTTGAGGGCTATTCAGCGAGATTTGGGTATAGAGGTTCATCTTAGTACCGCTTTCCACCCTCACACAGATGGCCAGTCCGAGAGGACCATTCAGATTTTGGAGGACATGCTTCGGGCCTGTGTTCTTGACTTTGGAGGTTCTTGGGATCAGTTTGTTCCCTTGGCAGAGTTTGCTTATAATAAAAGCTTCCATTCGAGTATCGGCATGGCACCTTTTGAGCTGTTGTATGGAGCGTTGCAGGTATCACCCGGTAGGGTTGGTTTGGATGGTTTAGTTCGTAGGCCACAGAGCACAGATTTGCTTCGAGATTCCTTAGACCGAGGTTCCGAGGGATTCAGGACAGATTTTTCGGGCAGCTCAGAGCAGGCAGAAGAGTTATGTTGATCGTAGGCTTCGTGCCTTGGAGTTTAGTGTCGGTGACTTGGTGTTTCTCCGTGTATCGCCCATGAAGGGCGTGATGAGATTTGGCAGGCGGGGCAAGCTTAGCCCCAGGTACATTGGGCCGTTTGAGATTCTTCAGAGGGTTGGTAGTGTTGCCTATCAGCTAGCCTTGCCTCTGATATTTTCAGCTTTACATCCTGTATTTCATGTTTCGATGTTGCGTCGGTATGTCCCAGATGAGTCTCATGTGTTACAGTGGGATTCAGTTCAGTTGGGTGAGGGTTTAGCCTTTGTTGAGGAGCCGGCAGCTATTGTGGCCAGAGATGTCAGGAGATTGAGGTCTCGAGAGATCCCGGTTGCTAAGGTTCAGTGGAGGCACCGTCCAGTCGAGGAGGCTACCTGGGAGACCGAGAGAGATATGCGGGCCCAGTATCCACAGCTATTTGAGCCTTCAGGTACCCCCTTGACCTTGACTTTCGAGGACGAAAGTCCTTTTTAGTAGTGGATGATGTAATGACCCTTCCGGTCATTTCCACATACACGTTTTCCTTGTGCCGTTAGAGCTTGTTGTAGCGGACCCAAGTCATTTAAGGCTTGTGGGGACCGGTATTTCGGTGCCGAGTCCATTTTTTTGGTCGTATGATAAGTTTTGAAGTCAAGCAAGTCGGCAAAAGTTATCGTAAGTTCTTTAATAAATTTTCTGAACTTTGGGTAAAATGTCTCGGGGCTTTTCTCTTAATATATAAAGAGTTAGAAGTCCCACAAAATACCAAATCGAAGGTCTACGAGTCTAGTTTCCAATGCACAAAACCTAACGTCCAACTGATCTTGGAGTAAAAAGTTATGACTGTTTTACCGCGGACTGTCTGGCAAAAAATGGGTTGCAAATCGGGTCGCGAACCGGGTCGGGTTAAACTCGATTTAAGCCTCAACTTCACATTTTAAAACGCCATTTCAGTTCCGAAACAGTGAGAAAACATAAGGGAGGGTTCCAAGAGAGTTCTTGAATATCGAAATCATGCGTACTTGAAAATATCTAATTTAAAAGTCGAAGGTGGTAGAAAATTATATTATTATTACCTTTTCAAAATATTAAAGGTTTATGAAAAATATTTTTGTTACGATATAATTGTATATGTATTTATTTTATAAGGTTTGTATACATTGTAATATTTTAACGGAGATAGTAAATTTATTTATGTTAGAAATTATTATTATAATATAGTAGGTTTTATTTGAAATATTTTTCTATTAATTATGGTATATTCAAAAAGCTATATTTATTTTACCACGAATTTATGCAATACCCGAGTATATACCTAACGGGACGAATTGGTTGCCACCTCCACTTCCACGTGGAAGTGGAGGCATTGTACAGCAAAGTTAGGCTTGTATAAGTGCTTCCACTTGTTCAAGTGGCACTCATTAGTATATTAGCCAAATTTAAGTGGCATATGTAATTAGGATAGATACCTTTAATTTATATTTTCCAGTAGTAATAGTGATCATATAAAGCATTTACATACTACTGTGCGTTGAAAAGAATAAATAAGGAGTTCGTATGAAAGGATTTGCTGACGCAATATTGTTAAGTATCGAAAAGAAAATCAATTATCTACGTCAAGTTATTCAAGCCCGAGTTCAAGTTTGATTTTTGTTTTGGAGCTTCTTTTCGGAGAGGTTCGAGCTTGTCATCGGACGACAGGTAGGTTACGGTTTATTTTCCCTAGACTCCGCATATATAGGATAAAATTGTATTAATGGGCGTCCTTGGGTTGGTTTATTAGGTTGGTACCACAGACCTCGACCACTTTATTCATGTCCGCCTACCTTTGTTCCTCCGTTGCTTGTAGTATTTGACGATATATTTTATTTACCCTTGTGGTCCTGTGAGGCCTTGTTGACTCTGGAACATAGAAGGTGGATTTTGGGAATGTCCGCGAGTCCCGGGCATAGAATTATCCTTCTAGGCTGGTTATGCTTGCTGAGTAGCTGTGGGCCTGTGCAGGGTCGATAGGTTGATTGTGAGCTGCTGGGCAGCTATTGTGTGTGATCATACCATTTCCATGCATAAAAGAGTTTTATACAGGTTTTACTATGGTTTGGGCTTCGGGCCTACTGGCACTATTTTCTAAACCTTGCATGGCCCGGGGGGCCCCATTTTTGATGGAAATGATTTGGAAATGGTTGATTTCACTTGTGGAGATTTTTGGGCAAGAAAGTAAAATTATGTTTAAAATCATCAGTTTTACGATTATCGCTAGACTCGGCAGGGCCGGGGTGCTAGTTGAGTTTTCTTGTTACTTGAGATGATTTTTAGCCTCGGTCGGACCGAGCACCTGAGATGACTTTTTACGGTTTAGACCCGGTTATTCCCGGGCACCCTTGGAGGGGTTTTTGAGACATTTTCCTACTACTTTAGTCCTGGACAGGGTTTGGGCATTGCATATTCGAGACTGGGTCTCCATCCTGATACCAGACTTGCTTCCGGACGACATGTTCTGATACTGACTTTTAGTATGGGGTCTGGGACCTCCATGGACCTTGCCATCCGGGCCAGGGGCTACGGGCTGCGTGTGCCAGAGGAGGGGTATACGGTGGAGTAGAGGTATACGGGCAGTGTCCTTCCATTGAACCTATCTGCTGGGCCGGATCGGCGCCGGAGGAGGTACATACAGAGATACCATGGCACTTGAGATCTTCATGCATCATATCATTCATTGTTTGAGGCTCCACCCTTGTTTGTTTGCTGATTGTACGCTCCGGTAGTATGGGATGCCGGAGGGTTTGTTTTAACTTGTTTGTGTTCCTCGGTTGTATGGGCGGCCGGGGGACTATAGGTAGACTTTTGCTATTTATTTACTGAATTGTTCTCTATTATGGATAAGTATGAGATTTGTTACTGCTGGACGGTTAGTTTCTGGATTTGAGATTGATATGATTAGTTGAGTTTGATTCATGTCTCTGAGCATGTCTATTATTACTCTTTCTCTCTTCTTCTTACACTTGAGGTTACCGGTATACCGTCCATTTCGTAAACTTATTTTGTATACACTGTTGTTGCAAGGACCCCAGGTGCGTTGTTCTTACTTTCACCTGTGCCTATGGTGTGTATATTCTGCTTACTAGCCTCACATGTGGTTCTGTTGTTTCCCTCTGGGCTAGTTCCTGTGTACCTTTCGTTGATTTCTGTGACTACTTGCTTCTATTCTGTCTATTACTACGCTTTTATCTTATATGTGCCCAGTCGGCCTATGATACCTACTGGGTACCTTATGCTTCGCATTTGGTGCTCACCCCTACCCCCTGCATCTTTGGGTGCAGATCCTAGCGTGGGCCATCGCCGTTAGATCGCTGTGATTCGTGCTTGGAGATCTGTTGGGACTACTTCAGACTGAGGGTGAGCTCTTGGCGATCGGAGCTTAGCTTTAGTTTATCTTTTGCTTCATGTACTCTATTACCATTCAGAGACATCTGTATATATAGTTTTGGTTTATTTGCACTCCATGTATGTAGTTTGGCTCTATACTATGATACCAGGTCTTGGGGTTTAGTTTAGTTTCCGCATATGTATATATTTATAACCCTTTATCTGTTCTCTTCGTCTTGTTCCCTTATTTGTTAGATAGTAGCCCATTATTAACTGTTCTGGGCTACGGGGATTGGTTCACCTACCGGGGGTTGTAGGTTCCATCATGACTGAGAAATTGGGTCGTGACATGGTCGTGAGTCCCGGACATAGAATTATGATTATAGAACTGGTTATCTATGTTGTAGAGCGATTGGAGCCTATACAGGGCCGATAGGTTGATTGTGAGCCATTGGGCTACTGATTGTGTTAGAGCATATCATTATCATTCATATAAAGAGTTTTTTTGCATCATTTACTACTACTTTGGCTGCAAGCCTACTATAATTGACTTTCTAAACCTGGCATATCCTCGAGGGACTGTTTTTAGTAAAAATGATTATAAAAGGTTTTGGAACTATTTTTTATGGATCTTCTTGGGGTAAAAGAGATTAAATAATGATTTTGACATCATTTTTCTTACTTACACTAGAGTCAGCTGAGCCATAGTGCTAGTCATGTTTTACTACTAATTTGAGATGATACTAGACTTGGTTGAGCCAAGTGCTAGACTTGTTTAACTATGGATTTAGACTCGGTTATGCCCTGGGCACCCTTATTGGGGTTTTTGAGACATGATTTCTTGATTTAGACTCAGATAGGTTCCGGGCACTCATTTTGAGCTCACAGTTACTGGTTTTGACTCAGATACATTCTCGACAGTTATATTGGATATTCTGAGATTTGGTATGTGGTAAAGGACCTCCATGGACCTTGCTGATCTGGGATAGAGGTTACGTGTTGTGAGTGCCAGAGGAGGGGTATATAATATAGTTGAGGTATACAGGTGCGTCCTTTAATTAATCCTACCTAATGGGGCTATAAACACCGGAAGAGGTACATACGGTACTACTATCACATCTGGTTTCACTATATCATCATATCATGTATTTGTGTTTGATTCCACCCTTGTTTTTTTATTTTTTGAATATATGCTCTGGTTGTATAGGATGCTAGAGGGTTTGTTTTCCCTAGTATGTTCTCCTCGGGTTTATAGGCAACCGTTGGGATTGTAGGTAGAATTATTCTTAATATATCCTACTATAGTACTGGTTCGTCCTATAGTTACTTGTGGGTTTTTATTTCATCATCCTTACCTTGTGTGATTCATGCTAGCATGTCTATGTTTAGTTACTTTCCTTCCTTCCCTTTTCACTTTAGGTTACCAGTATACCGCCATCCTTCTTAAGCTTTCTCTTTATATATTGTTGTTGCAAGGATCTAGGTGTGTTCTCCTTTCCTTCAGCTGTGTTCTGTGGTATATACATATCTTCTATGGCTAGCATAGTACTATTATGTTCTATAGTATTCTATATGTTCTCGTTTTTGTGTACTATTCTCTATTTTCTTCTATTACTACCTTCTTTCATTCTGCTATTTACTACTTTTATATATTATATGCACTCAATTGTCCAATGATGCCCAATGGGTACCCGTTACTTCACAATTGGTGCTCATACTACACTTCTGCATCTTTCTGGTACAGATCCTAGTGTGAGCTCTCATTGTTGATAGTATGTAGACTCGTGCAGATGTTCTGACATACGAGACTTAGGGTGAGCTCCTGGAGACCAGGGCTTAGCTTTTATATTTTCTTTTGCACTATGTACTCTTTTTCTTATCCAGAGACATGTATATTTTCTTTTGGACCCTTTGTACTTTGTTTATGTAGTACTGACTCTTGTACTATGATACCAGGTCATCAGATGGTTTAGTTTTCCTATATATATATTCCAGTTGCTATATATTTTTACTTTATCTCCTGCTTCCACTCATATATATTGTTCTTTCGCGTGCTTAGTTTCTAGCAGCCTATTACTAACCATTCCGGGCTACGGGTATTAGTTTGCCTAAAAGGGGGTTGTAGGTGCCATCATGACCTAAGAAATTAGGTCGTGATAGCTTGATAATAGAGCTGAGGTTCACCGGTGTCATCGGTATAGGAGCGAATGTCTAGTAGAGTGCTGCGAATTGAGGTGGAGACGTCCATACTCAATCTTCGAGAGGATATTGTAGCATTTTAGGAAACATGTATCTTTTCTTGATTCTATATCTTACGCCTTATCCTAGATGGTTTCTTGGAATCTCATTTGTTCTAGTTAATTTTTCCACAGATGGCTCATCCGAGATCTTTCACAATAGGTGTGGGAGAGCCTTTGACCCCCGCATACCCAACACTAGCTAAGGGCTGGGGTCGTAGAGGTAGAGGCCGAGGATGTTCCTGATCAGTGGCACCAGCTAGAGCTTTTGGGGTTGATATTGAGCCTGAGTTAGTCCTAGAGCAGCAGCCCATGGACCACGAGACAACCCAGGTACCAGCAGGGCCCATACTAGCATCTGTATCTGCACCAGCCACAACTCCTTCATCAAATATCCAAAGTTTGCTTCTTAAGTTATTGGGTATGACTGAGGTTCAACCATAAGATATGGCACAAACTTCTACTCAGGAGACAGTCCTGGGTGTTCAAAGTTCAGGAGTGCAGCCTTCTACTGTGGCTCCCCATGATGAGGTCCTTCTGGTACCTTCTATTGCTCAACCTGTTTCTCCTCACCTAGGTATGACAGAGATGGAGCAAAAGGCTTTGGATAGGTTTCTGAGATTGGCACCACCGAGGTTTTCCGGTACTCCTGGTCGGTAGCCTAGCTTCACTTTTAGTTTCAGAGCGACCGTTGGACTTGGACATCCAATCCTTAGCTAACCATTTTGTCAGGCTTAACTTATTGGATCTTAACAAAGTTCTCGCTAGTGTTGAGGTCCATTCTACTTTGGTTGATCAGAATTAGAGTCATCAATTTGAGGATCAGTGGTTATGTGACATTCGTGACCAGGTGGTTCATGGTAAGGCCAGTAGGGCTACTTTAGATTCTGTTGGTGTTCCAACATTTAATAGTCGTCTATGTGTTCTGAGAGTTTGAGATTTGATTCTGTTGATTCTTTGTGAGGCACATTGTTCTAGATATTCCATCCATCCTAGCGCAGCTAAGGTGTATAAGAAATTGTGACACCTTTACTAGTGGAGTGGTATTAAGTGGGATATAGAGGAGTTTGTATCTCGGTGCTTGAACATTCAGCAAGTTAAGTTCAAGGAAATGAGGCTTGGTGGGTTGATGCAGAGACTTCCTATTTTTGAGTAGAAGTGGGAAGTGATTACTATGGACTTTATAGTTTGGTTGCCACATACTTCTCGAGGGTTTGACTCCATTTGGGTGATTTTTGATAGGATGACTAAGTCTGCACACTTCTTGCTGGTTCATTCCTCCTATTGTGCAGAGAGGTTGGCTCAAACTTATCTTCGTAAGATTGTTTTGTTGCATGGGGTCCCAGGTTTTATCATTTCAGACCATGACATTCAATTCACAACTCAGTTTTTTAGGACTATTCCACGAGAGTTAGGTATAGAGGTTTCACTTAGTACCGCATTCCACTCTTAGACAGATGGCCAGTTCGAGAGGACTATTCACATCCTGGAGGACATGCTACAGGCCTGTATTCTTGACTTTGGAGGTTCATGGGATTAGTATGTGCCTTTGGCAGAGTTTTCATATAATAATAATTATCATTCGAGCATTGGCATGGCACCATTTGAGGCCTTGTATGGTAGGTGTTGCAGATTGCCAGTGGTTTAGTTTGATGGCTTGGAGTCCAGGCTGCAGAGTACAAACTTGCTTTATGATTCCTTAGACTGAGTTTGGGTGATTAGGACAGACTTCGGGCAGCTTAGAGTAGGCAGAAGAGCTATGAAGATCGTAGACTCATGCCTTAGAGTTCAGTGTTGGTGAATTGGTATTTCTTCGTGTATCGCCCATGAAGGGCGTGATGAGATTTGGTAGGCAGGGCAACTTAGCCCCAGGTATATTGGGCCATTTGAGATTCTTCAAAATGTTGGTGGTGTTTCCTATGAGCTAGCCTTGCCTCCGATGTTCTCAGTTATGCATCCAGTCTTTGATGTATCGATGTTAAGGCGTTATCTGCCGGATGAGTTTCATGTGTTGTGATAAGTTGGTAACCTAACAACTTATTGAGCCTATATCCATGAATTATTGATATGTTTTGAGTTGATTTAGAGGTTCTTATGACCTTTATTGATTTCTATGCAGGTACTTTGGAGAGAAGAGGAGAAACAAGGATATGGACCCAAAAAGAGCAAAAAAGGAGCTAAGTGTGAAGAGTTGAGAAAAGCTGGAGAATCTGCCGAGAGGCGCGGTTGCTGTGCGACATGCACAAGCCGAGGTGCAGTTCACATCTCCTTCGCATAGAGCTGCAAAGATGACTGAAGATTCTGCTACAGCATGCGGTCGCCATGCGATGCACACATCTCGTGGTGCGAAATGCATCACCCTCCGCACAAGGCCTACCTATGAGACTGAAGTCACTGGTCAACCTGAACCTAGTGTTCGATGCTCACACTGCGATGTGCGAACTACACGCCACGTCGCACACCACCCGGAGGGAAATTTCATCCTAAATTTATATGATGATTTTGGGAACATATAAAAGGCAATTTTAGCCTTGTTTTGTATATACAATTCAGAGGATAGAATTTCAGGAGAGAACTTAGAGATATTTTTAGGCTTGTAAACACTTTTCTCGATCTCCATTAAGAGAGGGTTTTCAATCAAATCTTTTGGTTAACAAATTTGTGTGCTAATTTGACTCTAGAACTTGAGAATTAACTACAATAAATGGGAATTTTATGTACCCAACTGGTATATATTCTTCTCCTTCTATGAGTGGCTAATTTCTCTTGTCTAGGGGTGTATTAATGATGGGTGCCTATCTAATGGGTGTGGGTGTTGCTAAATCACTCTTATAATTGCTTTACTAGATATGGGTCTAGTAATTTCTCCATGTTTTAATCTAATAATTTGTGGTTGCAAACATGAATTTACCTTACTTGGCTATTTAGTTGCTCGAGAGAGAATTTTGTAGTTGTGGATGTGAAATTGCTAGTGGGTACTTGGGAATCCAATTAGATTAGAGGCTAGACATAGCTCCAATCGCGGAATCTCCCATTTAAGGGTCCGAGCTAGAAATAGGATGACCTCCCCAAGCAAATGTTTGTTGGTTATGTAGCACATCGAATGATGTTCTAACCAAAATCATTAGATATGTGGATGTTGATCGAGAGATAGAATTCCACACTTATGACAAAAGCTACCCGTGCCAATAAGTGAGAATTTGAGTTAGTGATCACCCTATCCCATAACGAATGCCCCATCAGAAATGCACCCCTAGTCATCTAGTTATATTTGGTACACCCATCTCTATTTCATAGCTTTTATTTGAATCGAGTTAGTAGTGACAACTTCCCCAATTACCCCATTTTATTACTTTGGTTTTGTTGAACAACTACTCTCTCTTTGAAATCGCTTCGCACAATCTCTAATGATCTAAATTAGGTCCCTTAGGTTCGACCCCGACATCCGGTGGGTTATAAATTTTGTTTTGACTATGCAATCGCCATGACCTCCTTAAGTGGAGATCACAATTTGAGCGTTTATAAAAAATGGAGCCATTGTCGGGGACTTGAGTATTTGCTAGTTTTTGATTGTTATTGTGAAGTCAACTTGAGAGTGTTTGTTTTATTTTAATTTTTGTTGTTTTTGAGTGTTGATTGAGCAGGTCGTCTATGGAATAAGCCGAGGACAATGAGAGCATTGGAGGCTTCGACAACGCCAACGTTGCTGAGCCAATGATGCACGGAGGTGTAGGTGCAATCCGCCTACCTCCCATGGTTGGAAACACTGTCTTCCATATGACAAGCACCATGCTCCATTTGATTCAAATGTAGGGGATGTTTAGTGGAGCTTCCCATGAGGACGCCAACCGGCATATTCGAAACTTCATGGACATTTGTCAACCATACATGATCCACAATATCTCCCAAGAGTCCATCTGATTGTGCCTATTCCCTTTCTCTTTGACGAGGGAATCCACGACGTGTTTGGAAGAATTGTCGGATGGATCCATCACATCTTGGGCCGAGTTGGTTGAGGCATTTATCTCGAGATTCTTTCCTCTATCATGAATGATGAAGTTAAGAGATGAGATAACCAACTTCAAGCAACTTTCGGACGATCTCTTACATGAGGCTTGATTGCGCTTCAAGAAGAAGCTTATTTTATGCCCGAACCATGATCTATCAGACAATGTTTTGCTTCAAAGCTTGTACCAGTCATTGAATTCTATGAACAAAACAATGGCTAATAGCCTCAGGGGTGGAATTTTTATGGACATGACATACCTTGTTGCCTCGGCTTTCATAGAACGGGTGACAAAAACTCATAAAGCTTGGTATACCCAGGACGTAGATGTACCTACCTCAGGAGTAACCCTCTCTATCTTGGCTGATGAAATTAAAAAGAGAGGCAGAATTCAAGATGAAACAATGGCCAAAATAATGGCCCAAATTGACCTCTTGTCAAAGCATGTGATTAGTACAAAAGGGGCAAGTGTAGTAGACACCTCGGAAATAAGAGCCAGTGATAAGGAGATTATGATGGTGGTTGACGGTAAGTTGTGTTTTGTGTCGGAGGGTTCTCGTCCTGGGTATTTTCTCCCAAGGGAAGAGAACCAAGGTTGGAAACGAGATGATCGGGATAGGTACGGTGAGTTGTACAATCATCAAAGTGTTTATGCAACCCCAAACAAATTGAATTCCCTCCACCAACCAACCACAAGTGATCCCGAGCATTCCAAGTTAGAGGACATATTATCCTTGGTGCTGAAAAAGGTTGATACAACAGACGCTGGGGTATATGAGATCAAGAGCGAAGTCTCCTGTAACACCTCGGAAATGAAACCAGCTATCTAAGTTGAAATCTCAGAAAATTCCATAATTCAGGAATGACGGGTCCAAACCATGGACCGTGGTTTGAACCACGGGTCATGGAATGGAACCGTGATTTTGGTCAGTTTGGTTCAACCTCTATTCTGGAACCACAAATAGGTTCTACGGACCGTGGTTCAAAATACGGGTCCATTATGTAGACTCGTGGAAATAGATCAGAGGGATGGCAACTTCCCCAGGTTCTACAACTGGGTTCGACAACCCGTCATTTGAACTACGACCCATCATCCTGAGTCATGTTTTGACTGGAAGTCAACTAACTTCCCAGGATCAACGAGTCCAGTTGACGACCCGTTATTCAAATGACAGATCCATCTTGTAGAGTCATAGACCACCTTCTGCAGACTGTCTAGTCGAACAGGTTCCGTGAGTTGGAACCACGAGCCATGGTTTAAACGACTACCCGTGGAACCTGAAGCCGACCCATTTTCCAGAATTTTCTAAATTAAATCCCAGGGGTATGTTAGTCATTACCCACCCTTTTAACTCCTAAGTGAGGTTGTTTTGACTATTTCAAGAAGGGTTTTCACATTTATTATCCTAAGTCTCTTAAAAATCCTTCATTCACCTCCCAAAAAGGAAAAGAATTCTTCCAAGCTCAAGGTCTCAAGCTTCAAGTTCAAGTATCCTAAGTCTTTCCAATTCAAGTGGGTTAGCTCCAATCAAGGTATGTAGGTATTCAACAATGGGTTCCTTTCACCCTTGTTCCCAAAACCCCCAATTCTTACTTTGAATTATGAACTTGTGAAATTAGGGTTTTGTTTAAAATTGGGAAAAACTTATGGAATCAGTTTTTACGCATCAATTCATGGCTTCTTATGGTTTATCTATGATTTTATTAAGATTCCTTAATTGGTTTCAAAAGCCCATGTATTAAAGTTGAATTCTAGCATGATTCCATTGAATTGCATGATTTTAAGTGAAAGTTTACATGTTTAGATAACATGTCCTTATGTATTTTATGAAATTGCATGCCCACCTATTCACGTATAAATTTAGAAAGGAAAGGCATGATTTGAGTTATGGCTACGCACATTCTTTAGATGTATGATTTTGAATTGCATGACATCAGATATGTTCTATTGCTTTTCAAACAGTTTTGACATCAGATATGTCACCAGTTATGAACAATTTTGACAGAAAATATGTCACCTATTATGATCAATTTTGGCATCAGATATGCCCCAGTATTATATGAGCTATATGTATATGTTTTGGGAGTAGTATTTGTTTGACCGGGTGAGAGTACCCTTAGTACCAGAACTACGTTCCCCCATTGGCTTACAAGTCCCCTCTGTTGGGCATCAGTTTTTAGTGATCATGCCACAGTCATGCCTTTATACCCTGGCAAGGTATATTGGGTCCTCTCGATGGGGCGTATACAGCGGATTCCATATAGCTCACATGGCCTATGTCGGTTAGAGAACCTCCAACAGAAACAATTTATGCTTTAAAAATGTACTTGACTCTTATTCGGAGTTCAGACTCTTATTTACCATCATGTTTTCAGCTTATGGTGTTTCATAGAGTCATTTGCATCTAGTTTTTTACTTTTAAAGTATGATTTTGATTGCTAAAGAATATTCAGCATGTTTTAAACTCTTTATCATATTCATGCATCACTCACATACTCGGTACATCCTATAGTACTAACGCATATCTTGCGCTGCATCCTTTGATGATGCAGATTCAGGTGTACCTCCTCAAATTCGTGGCTAGAGTTTCCCGGCCACTCTAAGACAGCTGTTGGTGAGTCCTCTTAGGCTGAGGACTAGTTATGTTTTTAGCTTATGTTAGATTTTCATTTCTGTACTTCGAGATAGCTAGGGTCTTGTCCTTGCAACTCTTTATGTCATGAGTAGAGGCATTTTAGACATAGACAATATTTGAGTCCTCTTACAGATCTTGTAATCCTATTTGACATGATTCTACATGTATGCTATTCTAACTTTATCTATTATACTTCCGCTTATCTTTTGTTATGATTGAGAATTCTATGACCAAGGGTTATCTTGAGATCCTTGTGTTCCTAAGTCCTGTGTTACGTCTAGGGGGTAACCTCGGGGAGTGATATCTTCACACTTCACAGAATCGTGAGCTCTCATTCAACCTCCATCATGCAACTTGAGGCCCAAATGGATCAGCTTAATGGTCAAATGACTCCGAGTGTAAGGATGCCACTTCTTAGTGACACCACTACAAATCTTAAACCCGGCGGGCACATCATCGTCGTTGTTACTAGGAGTGGTCGAACAACCGGTGAGATAAAGGAACCCATTATGGAACCGCTAGCACAACCGAAAGAGCTGACAGTTGAAACATGCAAGAAACTAAGAGATGATGAGGTGTAGCATGAGAATGTAATTGACACCCTGAAGGTAAGGAAAGAGCCTGAAGCATCGAGTGCACTGAGAAATGTTGGGAGTGATAAAGATAAGGAAAATGTCAAGACCTCCCCCCAAGGAGTCCGTGATGACAAGGTGGACTCTCCTCTTGTACATAGCATTCCAACCACAACACTGAAAGGACCTCCTCCGTATCCTCATCGGCTAAATAAGAAGAAGGAAGAGCAAAAATTTAGCAAGTTTATTGACATGTTCAGCAAGCTATCAATAAACATTACTTTGGTCGAAGCTTTAATACATATGCTAGGACACTCTAAGTTTATGAAAGAGTTACTTAAAAAGAGAAAGGTGGTTGAAGTGGGCATGGTTGAGATTTCACATAGTTGTAGTGCAGTGATGACTTGCAATGTGGCCACAAATAGGGAAGATCCAGGTGCATTCACCATACCATGTACCATTGGTTTGTTTGTATTCCAACGGTCCTTGTGCGACTTGGGGGCAAGCATCAACTTGATGCCCCTTGTGATTTTTCAGAAGTTAGGATTGGGAACTCCCAAGCCCACTTCTCTGCAGCTACTGATGGTTGATAGGTCAATTAAGCGCCCTGTGGGAATCTTGTTTGATATTTTGGTAAAATGGACAAACTAATTATTCCTGCTGATTTTGTCATCTTGGACTGTGAGGTAGATGTAGAGGTGCCCATTATTTTGGACGACCATTGCTAGATAATGAGCGGGTGCTTATTGATGTCGAACTCGGAGAACCCAAATTCTGAGTGGGGGATGAGGTAATGACCTTCAATGTTTTCCAACCGACTAAGCCTCCAGATGATTTGAGAGTCATATCTGTGATAGAATATTAGGAAAAAGGGGATGATACCCTTGGAGAGTGTGAAGTGTGCAAGGAGCCCGCAGTTGATTGATGAACAACTTGATGGCATCTCTAAGGTGTCAATGGAGCAATTTCCCTGGTTGGAATAGGACCCCGCTAATAAAATTAACATGCCTTTCGACAATGGTTGAGGATTGAGGTACCATCGTTGAGCCGCGACGTAAAATCAAGCGCTTCTTGGGAGGCAACACAAGTGTCTTTTCTTTCACTTTCCTTACTTTTGTTGTTTTTGTGTTTTTAGGGGATTCATGAAGTGGAAAATGAAACTGAGCACTAAGTACTGCTAAACCTTATTGTGAGGAGGACTGTATGGACCACACGAGCAATTATGCGTGTCGCACAACTAACCCTACACCAAAACAGAAGGCCTGGAGGAAAAGTGAAAAATGGAGGTGACATGCGCTGGGTTGTGCGAGCCGCACAAGCCCAAGTGTGTGTCACACCTCCATCACATAAGGAAACAGATGCCTGGGCAAATCCAAGGGAGAAAAAAGGGGCACATGCGATATGACATGCGGTCTGTACCTTACCGGGTGGGAATCTCATGTCCCGGCGCACAAGAGGTAAATTTGAATTTTCAATTGACCTAACCCATTGATCGACCTGACCAGGAGACGACCCAACTGACTCTTCTTCTTCATTTTCTTTTAAATCCACATCTCTCTTTTCTTTGTCCATAATTTTTCTCCACAATACTCACAATCCTCCCCCACAATTCTTTCCAAAACCTTCAAACTCCCACAAATCCTTCTCCTTCTCTCATCCCATCTTCTCCACCACTTCTCCACTTTGCCACCGTCATTCTCTTGGAGGTGTTGTGGGTAACAATTGTTGGAATCCAAAAAGCTTCAATTTTCGTTCTTCCCTTCGCAATATTCAGTTGTGGTAAGTTCCCCAACGTTAAATAGTTATTTTTATGATTTTTTGGAACTCATATTGTGAAGCATTCTTAGTAGAATTAGCCATGTTGATAATGTGTGAGAACCGGAATATTTTGGGTCCCCAATTTTGGATTGTAATGGTGAAATATTTTAATGTCAACTTAGTAGATGGTAAATCTTAACTATGCATGTTGATTGGTAGTAATGTCCAGCCTTAATATCTGTGATGGGGGGAAATCTGAGTAACCCACTTGTGACTAGTGCTTGATTTGGCCCGATGATGGATTGGGTGACGTCATTCTTAAGGGCAGGTCATCATTAGTCATGAGGTTTTGATTGATAATTGATAATTAAGGTTGAATGTTGCCGATTGTGGGCCCATGATTCTTATTGAAAATCTAGTTAGGTAATATGATCTTATGTGGGAAGGGGGTTAATTGTTGATATGCTATCGATGCCCATTGTTACAAGGAGGGCTTGATGTTCCCGATGATAGACGGGGTAACATCCATCTTTAGGAAAGTCGTTGAGTCCTTTCTTGTTGGTTATGTGTTAATGGATATCCGGGGAAGTCTGAGTAACTAGAACTTATAGTCATGAATCCTCTTTGCCCCCCTATTATCATGTATTGGTCGCATATGGTGCTAAGTGCTGAAGCACATCTTACTCTCTGGATCATATGCGTAACTCACAAGAACACAAGGAACCAAAACTTCCAATTGTGTCTTTGTGCATTTTGCATACGATGCATAGATCCTGATATGCGGGTGGCCCAAGGCGTTGACCCAAGTTGAAAAAAAAGTGCAGCACACTAACTTGGGAGGAAAAGTTCGATGCGACGCACACTTTAGCTAGTGAGGTTCGCACCTAATTTTCACCACAAAGAAAAAAATCACTGGAAGAATTTGTCGGCTCATGCGATGCGCACTTGTGGTAGTGCTGTTCACAGGTGAATCGAACGAGCCAACAACTCCCTCCTTTGATTTTTCACTTCAGTGATCCCCAAATTTCTTTTAGTAGTATATATTTCTATTTTATGATCCTAACACCGAGTCGCAGGACTATGTCTTCCAACAGATACAATCAGAAGAGACGCGCCCTAGAGCCCAATTCGACTAGGGGAGTTTCCACATTTGATGCAGGAAATATAAGTCGAGGGTTCGCTTTGGGCTTATGGGAATGCAAGCCTATTATCTTGAGTTCCAAAAGCGCCCATTCTTGGAGGAAAAGGGATTCAATATAGATGATTTCCAAGAAAATTTCCCAAACATGCCAAAGCAATTTCGCATAAGGGCTTGGGAGCATTTTGCCAAAACACCAGGCCTCTACTTTCCTGAGTTGGTACAGGAATTCTATGCTTCATATAGGACCAGATTTGACATGCTTAATCCTAAAGTTCCCCTAAGCAGGTCACCATGCCTCAACTCAGTTTTGGTGCGGGGCAAAAAAGTGAATATCACCCCAGAAGCCATTCATTCTGTCATATGGGACGACAAACCAATCCCTAAATCAAGGTACATGGAATGTGTGGTGAAGAAGGACGAGGAATACAAATGGGTTGCTAGTGTGATTGCGGAAGGAGAACCCCTTTAGGCCACCTCAAAGGGACAGATTTATTGCTCAGATCTCAGATTTGAAGCACGCATGTGGCTCGACTTTGTGAGCACCAGATTCATCCCGACTGGCCACACCACTAAAGTGTCCATTGATATGTCCATTCTCCTTGCATACATCATGAGAGGCCTCAATGTGAATGAGGGAGAGATTATAGCTGAACATCTCAAGAGAAAATCATAACATGATGCCACATCCATGGCATTCCCCGTGCTCATCACCCTTCTATTCATTCGAGCTGGTTGCCCCTTGTTTCGAGGATTCGACAAGGCTAGGCAAGCTACATGTATGGTTTTCCTAGACATAAAGAGGGATAAAGATGCTCTGCACGTAAAGAAGAGGCAACTTGAACAGATTTCTGAGGCCACCAGACTCAGTACTCAGGGTAAAAACATAGTGCATGATCATGAAAGAAATTCACCCGCATCTCAAGGAGCATCGAGTACCGTTCATAGAGTATCAGAAACCAACCCTCTAGGTAATTTACTCAAGCTTTCTCAAATTACCAACAAAAATGAGGAATAATTGCATAAATTGGCCAGAGAAATTCAAGATTTGATTGAATCTGCTATCAAGTTAACCCTCAAACCGGTGGTGTCAAATGTGAGCAAGCTTTGTGCTTGGGTGGACACTATGGAAACAGAGGTTGAGAGGTTCAAGCAAATATTCCTGCCTATTGAAGCAAATTGGGATCTTAACCTATCAGCTCCAGGATCAAACTTCCTTATAAGATGTACTAGCCCTCAAGATACTTGGTGCACAAGTTAGGATCCTGATCAAGAAGACAACCCTGAGAGGCAAGAAAATGGGACAGCAGTCGAGATAATCCAAGACAATATAGAGTCGATCGTCCACCATCAACTATCACCTCCAGCACCATATGTGAGGAGATGGGGACTTCAGCAAAAATGGTTCTCATATAACAAATTAATGACATGTGAGATCAGGTGGTTTGTGGAGCCCTCGGGCAGCCTTGAGGTTCGGTGGGATCCATAAAACCCTCCGTTGGAAGATTTTTAGCTAGATCCAACATATGCTTGCATACCACCACTGGCACCACCAGCACCACCAGCTCCATCAGCATCTTGACCACCTCATCAAGTCTATTCACGAAGGAGACACCGGCATCATCATTAGCCTACTCAGGGAGTTTTTGGCTCTCATTATTATTTGGTTATCTTTTTCTGCATCATGGGCTAGGCTTGTTTAAAGTTTCGGGGGAGTATGTAAGAATTAACTTTGGTTTGGTTGTGTTGTGATTGACATTTCCCTCACCGGGCCTTTAATATATGTTTTGATTTAGTTTTTACATTGAGCTTAATTGTGCCCTTATCGGGCTTGAATTTTATTGATGGTGTGCCGGGTTAGTCTTACATGCCCCATTGTTCCACTACCCGTGCCTTGCAAATGCGCTAAATGCCTATGCCGAGGCTTGTTCTTGATTAATTCATGAGCGCAAATAAAAATTATAGATCGCCTTGTTCATAGTTGTGTAGAAATAACCTCCGAGGGTTTTGTTAATACTACAGTTCTTTCCCAAAGAGCAAAAGTTTTAATTTCTTTTTCTTTTGTTTTGTTTTGTTTTTGTGTGTCGAATCGGGTTGGTGTTTTCCTATGATAGATCGAGAGGCGACTTTCTTAAGGGAAAATGCCAAGTTTAGTTTAGAATTGAGTCCATAAATGCTTGTCTTAAAATGGTCCCACCAAAAAACAATTCTTGGTAAATTACTTTTGAAAAGGAAAGGAAGAAGGGAAATGAATTTTTGAGGAAAAGCGTTCTCTTTTCATGACTTGCACACTCTCGCTTTGGCTTAATTGACTCACAAAAGAGTGTGTAATGAACTCAGAATATCTTACCAAAAGTCATTTGCCCCAATTGATTGTGGGACTAATAGACGAAGTCTTGTGACATGATGCCTTGTGCGGTGAGGCTTTACCTTGATTCTTATGCATAAGTGTCGTCTAGAACTTACCTCGAATGTGATTCAAGTTGAAATTCTAGGTGTATCCAAGATTGGGAAATGAACTTAGGCCCTTTTTGATTGCCACTTCACTAAAATGACCTCCCAATGACATCAAATCCTAGTGAACCCCTTTGAGTTTGTGACCATTTTTTTTGACACCTTTGTTACACCGTGACCTTCTTGGAACCTCTATCTTGGCACCCATCCCCCCTAATTTCTTGAAAATGAAATATAGGCTAAAATCCTAAGTTTGGGGGGGAGACAAAAGATGACATAGGCAAATGCCTAAGTTTTGGGGTGTTGTGATCAAATGAGGAGAATAAAGGGAATGCACTTCAAGTGCAAGGTAGAACCTTGAGTCGAGAATTGAAAATTGCTCCAAAAGATCAATCCAAATGAGCAAATTCAAAAACAAAAATAAAAATAAAAAATAGGTATTACCAAGTGAAAGTGATATAAGGTGTGAATAATCATGAGGTTAAAAGGTGAATTCTTGGGTTGTGTGAGGGAGAAATAAGGTGAAGTTGGAAATTGAAAAATGTGAGTGGCGTTTGAAATGACAAAACAAAGAGCATTAGGGAGGTTTAGTCACTTGAACCAAATGATATCTTAACCTGAGCCCTAACCAAAATTATAACCCGCATGTCCTCGGTGATTCCGAGCTTGGCTACCCTACATTAGTGGAGATTTACATAAAGGGCAAGCCTATGGTTCGATGCTTATGCGCTTGAACTTTCTTGAGAGAGTGAGAGTCTTCTTGGTTCTCTTATAATCCCGTGTTTTATAAATTGAATAATTGTGAGTGGGATTCTCTCTTGTGGTGAGTGGCATCATGCAGTCAAATTGAAGCATAGAGTCTCTATTTCAATTGAGGGGAATGAATAAGACAAGTTGTGTGGCAAATCTCGAGGCAAACCTTGACGGTCCATGCCAATGACTTGAGAAGCTTAAATGTCTGGCTTTAAATTCTCTTGAGTTTTGAATGAAACATGATGTCCTTTGAACAAAAAGTTTTGAAATGAGTAAGTGCCTTGAGCATGTGGGGGTCCAACTTGAGATAAGCATAGTAGTTGAGTCCTTTTTTTGAGTCTTTTGTTTGTTTATTTTTCTTAAATTTTTAGTGTAGAATAGTTTTTGTGACTTAATTGAGCCTTAGAATAATTCATTCCTTGCCATGTAAGTATCTTGCTTGAGGAAAAGCAATATTCAAGTTTGGGGGTTTCATAAGTCGGTAACCTACCAACTTATTGAGCCTATATCCATGAATTATTGCTATGTTTGGAATTGATTTAGAGGTTCTTATGACCTTTATTGATATTTATGCAGGTACTTTTGATAGAAGAGGAGAAACAAGGATATGGACCCAAAAAGAGACAAAAAGGAGCTAAGTGTGAAGAGTTGAGAGAAGCTTGAGAATCTAACGAGAGGGGCGATGGTTGTGCGACACGCACAAGCCAAGGTGTGGTTCGCATCTCCTTCACATAAAGCTGCAAAGATGACTAAAGATTCTGCTACAGCATGCGGTTGCCATGTGATGCGCACATCTCATGGTGCAAAATGCATCCTTTGCACAAGGCCTACCTAAGCGACTGAAGTCACTAGTCAACTTGAAGCCAGTGTGCGATATGCACACTACGACGTGCAAACCCCACGTCGCGTTGCACACCACTCGGAGGGCAATTTTGTTCTAAATTTATGTGACGATTTTGGGAACATATAAAAGGCAATTTTAGGCTTATTTTGTATATACAATTCAGAGGAGAGAATTTTAGGAGAGAACTTGGAGATATTTTAGGCTTGTAAACACTTTTCTCCATCTCCATTGAGAGAGGGTTTTCAATCCAATCTTTTGGTTAACAAATTTTTGTGATAATTTGACTCTAGAACTTGAGAATGAACTACAATGGATGGGAATTTGATGTACCCAGCTGGTATATCTTCTTCTCCTTCTATGAGTGGCTAATTTCTCTTGTCTAGGGGTGTATTAATGATGGGTGCCTAGCTAATGCGTGTGGATGTTGCTAAATCCCTCTTATAATTGCTTATCTGATATGGGTCTAGTAATTTCACCATGTTTTAATCTAATAATTTGTGGTTGCAAACATGAATTTACCTTACTTGGCTATTTAGTTGCTCGGGAGAGAATTTTGTAGCTGTGGATGTGAAATTGCTAGTGGGTACTTGGGAATCCACTTAGATTTGAGGCTAGACATAGCTCCAATAGAGAAATCTTCCATTTAAGGGTCCGAGCTACAAATAGGACGACCTCCCTAAGTAAATGTTTGTTGGTTATCTAGCACACCGAATGATGTTCTAACCAAAATCATCGGTTATATGGATGTTGATTGAGAGAGAGCATTCCACACTTATGACAAATGTTACCTCTGTGAATAGGTAAGAATTTGAGTGAATTAGTGATCACCCTATCCTATAGTGAATGCCCCATCGGAAATGCACCCATAGTCATCTAGTTCTATTTGGTACACCCATCTCTATTTTATAGCTTTTATTTGAATTGAGTTAGTAGTGACAACTTCCCCAATTCCCCCATTTATTGCTTTGGTTTTGTTGAACAACTACTCTCTCTTTGAAATCGCTTCGCACAATCTCTAATGAGCTAAATTAGGTCCCTTGGGTTCGACCTCGACATCCGTTGGGTGATAAATTTTGTTTTTACTACGTGATCGATGTGACCTCCTTAAGTGGAGAGCATGATTTGAGCATTTATCAATTGCAGTGGGACACAGTTCAGTTAGATGAGAGTTTGAACTTTGTTGAGGAGACGGTAGCTATTCTAGCCTGAGATGTTAGGAGGTTGAGGTCTAGAGAGATTCCGGTAGATAAGGTTGATTGGAGGCACCATCCAATCGTAGAGGCTACCTAAGAGACCGAGAGAGAGATACGAGCTCAGTATCCACAGTTGTTTGAGGCTTCAGGTACTCCCTCTTCTTGACTTTCAAGGATGAAAGTCCTTTTTAGCAGTGGATGATGTAATGACCCTTATGGTTATTGTCAATTTTTTTCATTCTTTATACTGTTAGAGCATTTCTGTAGCATCTCCAATTCATTTATGACTTGCTGGGACCGGTTGTTTGGTGCCCTGGCTCCAAGTCATTTCTTTGTCGTTTCCCTATTTTAGAGCTTAAACCTAGGAATTCGTTGACTTTAGTCAACATTCTTAGCTAGCATACTGAGAATTGAATTTTGAAAATTTCGTTAGCTCTAGAATGTGGATTTTGGTCTAGTCCTTTAGTTAGGGCATGGGAACTTCTAGTATGATTCTATCTCACTTTTTGATATTTTAGGAGAGTTGGAGTTTGAAGTTTGACTTTGGTCAACTTTCGATGATCGGAGCGTTAGATTCAAAATTCGATGATTCCATCAACTCCGAAATATTGTGTTTGGGTTAGGTAGGTGGTTGGTTCAGGTTCCGAGTGAGCCGGGATCATGTTGGGTGTTTGGTTTGTTTTAGTAAGTGTTGACTTGGTTCAAAATTCCCCCGAGATGACCTCATATGGAAGTTTAATTGATTTCGTTGAGTCAAAAATGTTGTTTCCTCTATAGTTGCATGTTTGGTTTGTGTGTATCAGGTTTCGATTATGCCCGGAACCTCGCATGGAAGTAATTTATTTTGCTAATCTTCTGCAGCAGAGAAGTGTTCAGCGCCAATGGCGCTGGGGCAGCGCGATCGCGCCAGTGCACGTCTAGCCCTTTATGTGCGATTGCGCTATGCCAGCGTGATTGCGCTGGTCTGCTATCCCTCCTGCAGCGCCAATGGAGCCAATCCAGCACCAATGGTGTTACCCTATGGCCTGCAATATAAATAACCCCTCCCTCAAAATTACAGACCATTTCTTCATTGTTCTCTTACTCATTATTCCAGCCGTGGGAATTTATCTACTGACAGATTTCTCGTTTCCCTCTTTGTTTGGTAAGTCCTCTTCCTTAAATTTCTCCTCTTCCTTGGCTAAGAACCTCCATTGATGTTCTTATCTTAGCTTGGGGGTTCTTGTTTTGTTGTAGCTTCTGGTTGGGGCAGCTTGCTCATGGTTTCGCATGGTTCATCTCATAGACTTTCTCCCTCTCCTCATGATAGGTAATTCTCCATTTTTATTCTGGATTTTTGCAAGTTTTGCAAGATTTCCTATTCTTCTCTGGGTTGTTTTAGGCCCTTTCTTTACTTAATTTCCGCTCAATATCCGATCATGTGTTACTGGCAAGGTTGGGAACATCACAGTAATTTTTATTTCTGGTTTTTGATTATGGGGCCCACGGGCCCGCTTCTGACCCAAATTTTAACCTAGCTAAACCTTTAGCAATATGGGTATCATTAGTCTTGTTTTAACACGTAGATTTCCTTCTTGATAGTGTGATTTCTTTTTGGGACTTTTTAGAGCAGTTTGGGCTTGTACATCATCGTTCTAGCAACTTGTCATTGGACGAGAGGTATGTTGCGATCTTCTCTATATTAGACTTTGTGTATATAGGCTATAATTGTACTATCTAGCATCCTTGGGTTGGGTTTATTAGTTTGGCACCCCACACCTTGTCCGCTTTCTTCCTTTCCGGATTTTTCTTATTGTCTCATTGTTGTATTTGATTTTGTTTGTAGCATTACCCCTTGTGGCCCCATGTGGCCTTATATTTTGGAATGTCCGTGAGGCCCAGACATCAGATTATGATTGTAGAACTGGTTATCCATGTTATAGAGCGATTGGAGCCTGTGCAGAGCCAACAGGTTGATTGTTAGCCGTTGGGCTGCTGATTGTGTTTGAGTATATCATTATCATTCGTATAAAGAGTTTTTCTACATCACTTACTACTACTTCTACTGCAGGCCTACTATAACTGATTTTCTAAACCTTGCATGGCCTTGAGGACCCGTTTTCGGTAAAAATGATTACAAAAGGGTTCAGAACTTATTTTTATGGATATTTTTGGGGTTAAAAAGACTAAATGATGAGTTTATCACCATTTTTCATACTTACACTAGACTAAGTTGAGCCGTAGTGCTAGTCATGTTTTATTACTAATTTGAGTCGATACTAGAATTGGTTGAGCCGAGTGCTAGACTTGTTTTACTACGGATTTAAACCCGGTTATGCCCCGCGCACCCTTATTGGGGTTTTTGAGACATGATTTACTTATTTAGACCCGGATAGGCTCTTGACACTTATTTTGAGCTCACAGTTAGTGGTTTAGACTTGGATACACTCTGGGCAGTTATATTGGATATTTTAAGATTTTGTATGTGGTCAAGGACCTCAATGGACCTTGCTGATCCGGGCTATGGGCTACGTGCTGTGAGTGCCAAAGACGGGGTATACCGTGTAGTTGAGATATACAGGTGTTTCCTTCTATGGATCTTACCTATGAGGCCTATCAGCATCAGAGGAGGTAAATACAGTACTACTATTATATCTGGTTTCACTACATCATCATATCATGCATTTGTATTTGATTCCACCCTTGTTTGCTATTTGCTAAGTGTACGCTCCAGTAGTATGGGATGCCAGAGTTTTTTTT
The DNA here is from genome assembly GCA_003996215.1 of Jaltomata sinuosa. NCBI lineage: Eukaryota > Viridiplantae > Streptophyta > Magnoliopsida > Solanales > Solanaceae > Jaltomata > Jaltomata sinuosa. The sequence continues at coordinate 29,348 of QJPP01005014.1, forward strand.
TTTACTTGCATATGTTCCTCGGGTGTATGGGTGCCCATAAGGACTGTAGGTAGATTTATTCTTATTATATCCTATTGTAGTATTGGTTCATTCTATAGTTACTTGTGCGTTTTTATTTTATCATCCTTACCTTGTGTGATCTACTGCTAGCATGTCCATGTTTAGTTACTTTCCTTCCTTACCTTTTCACTTGAGGTTACCGGTACACCACCATCCTTTTTAAACTTTCTCTTTATATATTGTTGTTACAAGGATCCAGGTGCGTTCTCCTTTCCTTCACCTGTGTTTTGTGGTATATATATATATCTTCTGTGGCTAGCATAGTTTTATTGTATTCTCTGGTATTCTATTTGTGCTAGTTTCTGTGTACTATTCTCTGTTTTCTTCTGTGACTACCTCCTTTCATTCTGTTATTTACTCCTTTTATTTCTTATATGCTCTCAATCAGTGTATGATGCCTATTGGGTACCCGTTGCTTTGCATTTGGTACTTATACTGCACTTCTGCATATTTCTGGTGTAGATCCTAGTGTGAGCTCTCGTCCTTTATAGTGTGCAGACTCGTGCAGCTGTTCTGACATCCGAGACTGAGGGTGAGCTCCTAGCGCTTGGGGCTTAGCTTTTTTCTCTTCTTTTGCACTATTTACTCTTTTTGTTATCCAGAGACAAATGTATATTTTCTTTTTGCCCCTTTGTACTCCTTTTATGTAGTATTGGCTCTTGTACTGAGATACCAGGTCATGAGATGGTTTAGTTTTCCTATATATATATATATTCTAGTTGCTATATTTCTTTACTTTATATCTTTCTTCTGCTCATATATATTGTTCTTCCGCATGCTTAGTTACTAGTAGCTCATTACTAACTATTCTAGGCTACGAGGATTGGTTCGCCTACAGGGGGGTTGTAGGTACCATCATGACCTGAGAAATCGGGTCATGACAATTGCTTTCTATTGCTCCATTGATTGAGTTGTAAGCATGATCGCTATTTCTAAATCCTTTATGCAAATATGTTATTGCAAGCCTATTTTGGACGTGTAGTGTATTTATTGTGTCACTTGTGCTCAGGTTGAAATGAATTAATAGTACTCATAGCATCTAAATTTTGCAAAAAGAAGTACATGATGAGTTTGTTTCTATGTCAATAAAATATTAATTTCTTGTGTTGTTCTTAAAACCATGTTTATGTTATGTATACAGTTTTAATATTTAAAAAAGAGATGACAAGAGTTCACTCTGTAAGAATCCTATATTGGCATGTCTTGTAAGTGTTATCTGTTTGTTGTTTCAGATTATGGTATGCGAAGCAGTGAAAGAGCTCTCTACCATTACATAAGGTATTTTATATTTCCAGTTATGATGTGATTCTCCCCAAAGAACACATACCATAAGTGTCGGGTACAAGACCTCATATAGAGAAGTATTATTGTCATAGCCTAAGCTCTATAGAGTCATTTTTGTAAGATGGAAGTTTTACTTGAATAGGGATGATCTTCTTAAGGTAGTGGCAATCAGAGGGAACTAGTTTAGCTAAGTGACTATTTATAGACAAGAGTAGGCATGAATTGTAGCCCATGGCCTTAGTTGATGATATGATATCACATAGAGAAATTCATGCTAGACCTATACTCCAAGGTCTGGACAAGGGGATCCAAGCCACACTCACCCTTTGAGCATAAAATGGAGCTTGGAAGAGCCTCATTACACTAAAAGTGAAACAATTCCACTAGAAGTGAAATAATCCCACATTTGGATGATCACTGGGAGAAGAGGCTGAACAGAGATTCTGCCTTGAGGTGAGACCAGGGTGCATTAGGCACTTCCCCTGGTGCATTTTGCACAAGTACTTTGCACACCATGTGCTTTGGGCACAATGCCTTGTGCGACCAACAGACCAACTTCGCACCAAGACCCGTCATGGGTCCATTTTGTTGTCATCCAAAGGTCACTTTTGGGACTTGATGTAATAACTATAAATAGGGGTTCATTTCCCTTTAGCTCCTTTGTTATTGTTGAATTGATATGGAATTAACTCTTTGAGAGTTTAGATTGTTAGATTGGGTGGATTCCCAATTAGTTAATGTAGTGTCAAAATCTATTGGGTGGATTCCTAATAGTACTATTGGGTGGATTGCTAATAGTTTAGGTGAGTGATTAAGGGTGGATTCCCTTGGTTGCTTGATAACTTCTTTCGCTTGAATTTTAGATGAGAATACTCATTTGTGGATTCATTTATAGTATTTCTTCCTTGTTGATTCAAGTTAGTTTATCATTGCGTTATTACAATCAATTGGGAGGTGAGGGTATAAAGTCCCTTGTTGCCCATAATTACAATTTCTTAGTGTTAATCCGCATATGTTTTGTTTATTTCAATTTTGGTTTGATTTTGATTAGTCTCCCTAATCGAGATCTGATCATTTGGTTTCAGAGCTTAGGCTAAAGAGTTGTTCCTACAATTCATAATCCTAGGTTGATAAATCTAAAATAAAAAAAAATTGTGTGAAAAATGTTTTTGGAAAAATCTGCAAAAAAATATTTTGATTTTGTGTTTGTTTGTGTTTCTAATACTACAATAGTATTCTCTAGTATTGATTGAGTCTAGATCTGAAATTTGAGCTTGTTTGGAGAAGATTTCACCATTGTTGGTTGAAGAAAAACTTAAAGGTCCAACAAGTGGGTTTAAGATATGTGTGAAATTGGAGGCTCAAAGGTACTGGGGTTTGTTCTCCCTATCATAAGGAGTTCGAATCTCAAATTTGGTGTGAATCGGAGTAGAAATTCATATGGTTTAACATTTGAATATTCTTCATGTTCATGGTGTTCTTCATACCTTGAAGAAGAAGGATTTCAAATCTGGATTTGATTGGATTTTAATTGGTGTTAATACATATTGGGCTTTGTTCTCCTAACCAAGGGGAGTTCAAATATCAAATTTGAAGAAAATCCGAGTTAAAAATCTTAAGGTTCATTTTTTGGGTTGTTCTTCATGTTCTTGGTGTTCATGGTGTCTTGGAGAAGAAAAAGTGAAATTAAAGGTGTTTGATCCAAAGAAGAAAGACAAGAAAAGATTACTTGTGTTAGCACAAAAAGAAATTACCAAAAACAGCAAATACTAGGAGAAAAAGTACAAGAAAAATCAGAAAAAGTGCACAAATTAGAAGCTTCAGGTGTTCTATTTTGGTGTTGTGCGAAGTGACGTGCGACGGGCACAACACTTGGTGCGAACTTACATGGGCTCCGCTCCAGGGAGGTTGACATTCTGATTTTGTGTGCAAGATGGCATGCGATGGGCACAATGGCTTGTGCGAAACGCACCTCACTTAGCACATGCTGAAAGTTGCAAATTAAATTTTCTCCAACAATTCTCGGGTTCTATCTTTTTAGATTGTTTTATTTGATTCTTCTTATCAAATAGAAATCTTAAATCTAATTATCAACAAGTAATTGATCTACTTAGTTTTGATTTGTTCTTGAGTTCGCTTTCATTTCGTGCTTCCTCTTTCAAAGCTTTTATCGTTTACAAACTCGTTGTATAACCGCTTAGCTCCATCCATATTTTGCTTTGAGTCTTCCTTATTTGATTAAACAATAATCTATTCTTCCACAAAGAATTAGTAATCCTTTTGAAGTGAAGGCAAAGCAAGTTTGATACCAACTTTGGGAAGAAGCCATAGAAGGTAGGGTGAGCATCTACATATGAGAGGCGTGAGGAACTTTACTACTAACGTTGTTTGTTCATTTTGCAGGTACCAATGTATAAGGCTATTGAACATGCCCCTAAAATGGAAGGTTCAACGAATCATGTGGGTCCTATGCCAAATCACCAAGGCAATTGGCGTAGATGAATGGGAGGATGGATGTTATGATGATAGGATGGCTTATGGAAAGGTATGAAGCCAGAAAGGTGCGCCTCATACCACCTATGGATCGGGAGCAAATCGGAATCCAAATTCCTTGGTGACGATCACTCAGGGGCAAGCACATGAGTGATTCTACCCGCAAGGCACTCAAAATCTCACTCTACATATCCAACATCCCCATTTCCAAATGTCTAACTTCCCGAGTAATGTTAGACAAACCCGTTCTTACCCAAATCGCCAACCAAAACACCTCCTACAAGGGAAACCTTCCTTTGTAGCAACTCAAACCCAAACTCCACTACAAAATGAATCACATACTTCCTTGCATGTACCACATTTTCCAAACCAAGAGCCTTACCAAGATAACCAATACCAAAGTCCTCTCTACAAAGAGACATATGATGAGATACATGCTAATAGGTATTTGGATGGACCTCAACATATTGGTCAATATGGTTATGGTGCACCAAGAGGTAAATTGCAACCCGAAGGCTATGGTCAAAACCAAGGTGCAGAATGGCAAGAGTATGGAGCTAGAGTTGATCACTATGATGATAAGTATGGTAGTAGATGTGATGATCATTGTGGTGATCGATATGGTGATAGATATAGTGATCTACATGATGATCAACATAGAGATTGATATAGTACTAGATATGGTAATCATCATGGAGATCGTGAGGACTAAGATAGAGGGTTGAATACCGTCCAAGTGAGTCTTCCAAAATCCAAAGATTGTAGTCAAGATATCCAAGCTAACTACAAAGAAAGATGGAGAGACCCAGCTAAAGGAGGTATTTGTGTTAGTCCTAACTTCCCTCATCCTTCTACCATTCAATGTTCTAAATGTCAAGGTAGAGGGCACATTGCAAGTGAATTTCCATATTGGAGGCCAATTGTATTCATTTGTGATGAATCTTGTACTCGCAATATGATAGAGTATGAGGTGAAGGGTGATGATAATGAGCCTAAGATTAGGCATGGGGAAGCAATTCCAAAAGGAGATGATGAGAAATTAGAGGAAGACTTGAACTTCTCTTGTGCCTTAAGACAAATCGTGGAGGACCTTTCTAAAGAGGAACTTGACCAAAGTGTGAACCTATTTCATACTAGGCTTAAGATCTTGGAGAAGGTATGTTCCTTGGTTGTTGATAGTAGGAGTAGAGCGAATTGTGTAAGTAATAGGACGGTTGTCCGAATGAAGCTCCCTACACAAAGGCACCCTAATCCATATAAACTTTGATGGCTCAAATAGAGCGGTAAAATAGTGGTAATCGAGCAAGAATATATAAAGTTTAGCATTGGAAATTATCAAGATGAAGTTCTATATTATGTCATGCCCATGATCATGCTAACATGTCATGTATTGCTTGGAAAACCATGGCAAGTTGATCGGGATGTCTAACATCATAAAGGGTCTAACAAATACTCATTTGTATTTGGAGGATAAAAGTGCAGTCTTGCACCTTTGACACCCCATCAAGTGAGTCACGACTATAAAATCTTAAGCGAACTTTGGGAAGTAATCCAAAAAGAAGAAATTTAGAAGCATGAGAAAGAAGTGTTGCTTATGCATAAGGAAAAGGGCTTGGCTAATGAAGAAGATGCCTTGTTGGTAAATATGGAACCAGGTGAATGTTTGAAAAGCGTAAATGAGGAACACTCACTAGTGTTACTCATCAACACGGATCTTGAATTTTACACTAACCAAAATACTAGCATTTTGCATAGTACCAACTCATATCTTTTGTAGGTTCATAAAGGAATACTTTCCAATGAGGTTCCTAAGCGATCACCTCACCAAAAAGGAGTTGAAAGCTTAATGGTATCCGGCTCTAAGGATTCCAACTTGAGAAAGAAAAGGAAGGACCAATCCTATTGGTCCAAGATAATGCTTGAGATGGAAACACCTTGTGAGCTATGGTTGGGACACAAGCATACCAACTTAAAACCTCAACCCCAAGGTATGTATCCATTACCTCCTATTTTAAGTGACCCTTGGAGTCATGATGACATTTTACCTAAGGTAGGACAATCCTTGAAATTGTATGACTTTATGTCCTACCTTGAAAGTGTCAATATGTCTCAAACCTCTTCACGGTTTGTTGATGCTATGCTTAAATTATGTTAACACCACAACCCGAAAGCCCCATATATTTGTTTCTTTGGGAAGAGTCCATGGTTCATACTTGATGCCCAACTTTTGTTTCCTACTCCTTGTCACACTCATATGGATGGACAAGTTGAAATGTTAGGATTGAATCTTAGGAGTATGCTATGACTCATGAATAGGGAGAACCTAACTTTTTTGGAGGACTACTTGTTGAAGGATAATGTAACCTATAGTTCCTTCAATCTCTCTAGTAGCATAACTCCATGTGTTAATACACTCCCTTTGGGAGCTTGTTTGAGAAAGGAAGATGAATTTTACTTGAAATACCTTATTTTCCCTTCTTGTGTTCTAAATAGTGATGAACTTCTTGCTAGCATTCAATGTTTGAAGTATGTACTTACAATTGAGAACACTTGGAATGAGTTTGGTGAGCTTCAATCCTTTCTCTACTACTTATTTGTATTTTATGAACCCTTACAAGTCGGTGATATCATTCTTGTGACACCTAGGGAAAAGGTGTCATTGATTACTTTGGGTGTTAATTACATACTTGCATCCTTGTTGACACACTCTTGCTTAAGTTGTGTGAGACACAACTTATGGATGCTAAGTTTCTTACTTGTTTGTGGGAGAGTCCTTGGATGTTTAAGACTTCTTGTCACCTTCATAGGGTTGGACAATTTTAATTATTGAATGACTCTTGGGAGCATGCTTAGTGCCATAAATTGAAGGAACCAAACTTCTTGGGAAGACCATTTGATTGGGAGTGAATTAGGTTCTTATAGAATCCACATCATCCCTTATAGAATGACTCCTTCAAAAAATACCATCCCATTGAGGAGTTGTTTGAAAAGAAAACATGACACTTGTGTGATAAACTGCAAATTGATGTCTTGTGTACAAATAAGTGAGAATATGCTTGAGAGGATCCTTGTACCTAATTGTGCACTTGCATATGAGGACACATGATTGACACTAGTGCTCTTGTTACCTTTCTTTACTATCTTTTTGCATATCATGATATTCATGAGTGTGTTGAATATACATCCTATGTGAACTTGAATCATGTGAAAAGAGAAGGTGAAGTATGTCCAAATGTTATCACTTCATCCTTAGGTGTTCCACCTTGTTATGATTTTCTTGATACATTTGTTGAACTTAATGGTATGCTTGCATGTGGAAACACCTTGGGTGAGACTAGAATGCTAAATACCTTTCTCCACTACCTCATTGCATTCGATGATGTTCATGTTGGTCTTGAAAGTACATATGAGAAGGGTAGGCTTATTATTGGGTTACACCCTTGTTTGTGTGACCAAGTTGAGTGGGTCTCATATCCATTTGACCCTCGAGACCCTTCATGGGTATGTGAGCTTTTAATTGTACCACTCTTTGGATGGTCCTATATTTTGGTTGAATGGAATATCCAATTCCTTAGTACTCTATATGTTGAATTCATTGTCATTACAATGGGGAATGCTTGGTTGTTCCTTGAGAATGTGCCACTTTCGCATACTATTTCTTGTGCTAACCCATATACTAACCCTCATACCACGAGGACTTTGTGGTTTTTTTTGTCCTTTCTATGTTTTTGCAAGGTTTGGATTCGAGTATGAATTCTTTTCAAGAAGGGGAGGATGATATGATATCGCCCAGTGATATTTATGCTAGACATATACTTCAAGGTCTAGAAAAGAGGATCCAAGCCACACTCACCCTTGTAGAACAAAAGGGATATTTGAAGAGCCTCATTACACTAGAAGTGAAACAATTCCATATTTGGATGATCGCATGGGAGAAGAGGCTGAACAGAGATTCTGACTTGAGGTGCAACCAGGGTGCGTTGGGCACATCCCCTAGTGCATTTCTCACAAGGACTTTGCACACCATGTGCATTAGGCACAATGCCTTGTGTGAGCGGCACACCAACTTCGCACCAAGACCCGTTATGGGCCTATTTCATAGTCTTCCAAAGGTCACTTTTGAGCCTTGATGTAATAACTATTTACAGGGGTTCCCTTACCTTTAGCTCCATAGTTTTTGTTTAATTGATATGAAATTATCTCTTTGAGAGTTTAGCTTGTTAGCATTGCTTGATTCCCAATTAGTTAATATAGTGTAGAAATCTATTTGGTGAATTCCAAATAGTACTATTGGGTGGATTCCTAATAGTTTAGGTCAGTGATTGAGGGTTGATTCCCTTGGTTGCTTGATAACTTATTTTGATTGAATTTTACATGAGAATACTCATTTGTGGATTCATTTAGAGTACTTCCCCCTTGTTGATTCAAGTTGGTTTATCATTGGGTTATTATAATCAATTGGTAGGTGAGGGTATAAAGTTCCTTATTGCCCATAATTGCAATTTCTTAGTGTTAATCCGCATATGTTTTATTTATTTCAATTCTACTTTTGATTTCAATTAGTATCCCTAATCGTGATCTTATCAGTTGGGTATAACCAGAAGGAATTCTAGTTATTGTCTTATTAAAATCTATTTTAGACATTAAGATTTGTATAATGATTTGTTAAGAACATAATTGTTAGGCTATTGAGACTTAAGAGCCAGCCGTCGGAGGCTTCCTAAAAAATCAAGCGATACATACCAATATGCTTCTTGAACAAGTAGTTTTTAAGATGAAAGAGCATTTGTATTAAGATTATAGCTAATATTGTATATGTGATACCTATTCTATAAAAAATAGACGTTTAACATATGAATTGTCCGTGTACTACATGTTTTACCAAGCAAGTGTTCATAAATAATATGTTGATACATCAAAAACTAGTTATTCACATGGTATATACTTCATAGGTCATAGACCCATAGGATATGAGCATCAAAGATTTAACTTCATGGATTACATATCTATTTGTCACACGCCTTATAGATCTTTGTTAAAATTATATAAGTCTCATGAATTGTAGTTTCACATGCTAAAATCATCCATCGTATGCTTAATGACACAGAGGTAATGAGTTCATAAGTTATCTGCTAATGTATGATAAATTATGTGTTGGTATGTCACGATTAAGATTCCTCATATGTTATATGTTTTCATTTTCTAAAAGCTTGTATGATAAGTAAATTTTCCCTCTTTCTCTTATCGGAATGCATGACAAACTTTGCATCATAGTATTTGACTACTTGTTACATGGTTTACTGTAATTAGCATATATTCTACCATATAGCTTACTATTATTTGGACTACATGTTCATATAAGTTCCACTAATAAAATGACATATGCCTATTAGTACTTACATGTTTAAAAGCTAAGGTCCTTTTACTAGATTATATGAATTGTTGTTCAAACGCTGCATGCCATTCTGAGTATACAACTCGAGCGAATAGATTAAGGGAAGTTGCCCTTTTGAGTTGCAAGAAGTGTTATATACTACGTGGTAGTATTGGTAGCATTTTTGTTAGACATTGTATTGTAAATACATTTAATATCAACCCATGAGGCACATAGGTTGGATTCTACTCCGTTTTAAGATATTAGAGTCCATTTTACAGAGGAAACTCTGCCAAAATTTTTAGCAAATCATTTTAAGACTCATCCCCAAAAGTAATACATTCATTCGAGGATGAATGTTCCTAAGAGGGGAATGATGTAACACCTTACATGTCACAACCCAAAATCGGGTCGCAATGGTGCCTACATGATCCCCCGATAGGCAAGTCAACCCAAAAATGCAGAAGTATAATAAAACCGTTTAATAATGAAATACGGGAAGGAATCATACAAGAAGGGGGCCAACAGTATATATACATACCAACAATAATAAATATACAAAAATGGCCCCAATGTGACCGAGAAGACAAAATGTCTACCAGACTAACCCCGGACCTGATGTCACCAGTACAAGAGTGTATAAAGTATGGAAAAGCTATGCAACATGTGTTGTCTATCCAAAAATACAAAAATACAGACAAGTATGTAGAGGGAAAGCATCCCCTACCTCACCCTTTGGGTCAACCTCTACCCCATCCCCTAGCTAGGGTCTAATTGTAGGTGCAGGGGTATCATCCTCACCTGTTGCTGATCTCGTCTGAAACATCTGAGAAAGAGTGAAACAAAAGATTATTTGAATTTCTTAAGGTCAAGGATGCACGATAATGAATCAAACAAGATGAAATCTTTCCTAGGAATGGCCTATAATCTCTCACAGATAAGATACACATATCATCATACCAATCCACGAGACTCTACTAGATAATTTGCTCTTGTACTAGCTAGACCAGTGAAGCTAGAGCTCTGATACCACTCTATCATGACCCAAATTTAGGCCGCAATGGCACCTACATAACCCCCTGGTAGGCAAGCCAACCCAAAGATGTGGAAGTATAATAGAATAGTTACATAATGATATACGATAGGGAATCATACAAGAAGCAGGCCAACAATATATATACATACAAAGAACAATAAATATGCAATAATGGCCTCAAAGTGATCGAGAGGACAAAACATCTACCTGACTAACCCCAGACCTGATGTCACCGGTGCAAGAGCATCAAAAGTATGAAAAAGCTATACAACAAGTATTGTCTATCCAAAAATACAAAAATATAGACAGATATGTAAAGAGAAAGTAGTAATGATCTCCAAAATACCGAGATATCACTATGATCTAAACATCAGCTAGCCACGAATGACTGGAGGGTCAACAAGTGCTCATACTAGGTGTTGCATCAGAAAAAGATGAAGAGTATAGTATGAGTACCAAAACAATGGGTACCCAGTAGGCATCATAGGCCGACCGAGCTCAAAATGGTAATATATATAATAAGCTACAGGAAGGTAAACTAGCTACAGGGATCCACCCAAATCTAGTCGTCAACAGAAAATAGAACTGTCTATCTAACGGTGAAGACAATAATGATAAAACAGGTAAAAGCATTCCAAGTACACATAGATAATGCAGCGCAATGCATCATGAGATGATGTGCTGCAGAGTATGGCCAATGCAAAAAAGTAAAAACCTGATATCTCGCACCCTGGGCGCCTGGAAGGAACCTCGAGCTCATTAACATATGCATAAAAGTAAAACCTAGATATATGCTCCTCGGGCTACTCAGAATCATGCCTTAGACTCATCAACAGGAAAGTAAAATAGATAACGTACTCGAAAATATCTCTCGAACTGGTATAACAATGGTACTTTAGCTTTTTTATCTCTTCATCCATACTATCCACTTTAGTACAAAGTGTAGTAATGGCTTTGAGTATCTTATCCATTGGATTATCTTCTGGCTCAGTTTGGGTACCTTTGTCTTGATAGGTAGTCTGCAATAACATTTTTGTCAGTCCTTATTACCTCAATTGTAAATGTAAAATTTTGTATATTTAATACAAGCCTTCTTATTTCCTTCGTTGTCACCGAGTCTGGTATTTTTCGCGTTATCCACCATTTTACTTGCGTATTATCTGTTCTTACAATAAATTTGTTATAAATAATATATGGCTCAAATGCTAACAAACATTTATATAATCCAAATAGTTCTTTTCTATTTATTTCCCATTTTAATTGTGGTTCTGTGTATGATCCCGAATAATATCTACAATGATGTTCAATTTTTTCATTATCATATCTATATTTGAGAATTCCTCCATAACTGTGATTACTAGAATCAGTTTCTACTATGTATGTAAATTGCCTTTTTTCATCCGGAAAATATAGTTTTGGTAGTTTTTTACACAAAGTTTTAATCTTTTTTATATGTATTTTATCTTTTTCGTCAAAATGGTATTCTACATCTTTCTTTAATTTTTTCTGCAGTGGTTTTAAGTTTTCTGCTAATTTAGGGATATATTCTCTTACTTGGTTAACTAATCCTAAAAATGATTGTAGCTTCTTTTTTGTGTCAAGTGTCTCATTTAAATTAATTATTTTTTGAACTATATGCGTTTGCATTTTTATTCCATTTTTATCTATTTGTATACCTAAGAATTCTATTTGATTTTTCATTATTTCTGCCTTCTTTTTACTTAAACTAATTCCTGATATTTCTATGATGTGTATAAATTTTTCTAGTAATTTTATATGTTCTTCCTCTGTCCTAGAATATAATAGTATATCATCTATATATATTATGCAATTTTCTAATTGGTTGAAGTAGCTGTCCATAAAATGTTGGTATCTACCTGGTGCGTTTTTATATCCAAAGGGTAATACATTCCATTCGTAAAATCCTTGTGGTACCGTAAATGCTGTTAGTTTCTTAGATTCATCTTCTAGTTTTAAATGGTACAATCCTGATTTGCAGTCAAATTTACTAAAATAGTTATATCCTTGTATTTGTCTGATTTTTAGTATTTTATTTGGTATTGGATAATAATATGTTTTTGTTTATGCATTTAAATTTCTATAATCTATAACCATTCTACTTTTTCCTCGTTTTTGTTCACTATGTTTGTTTACTATAAATGCTGGGCTAGTGTGTTTGCTGTTACTTTCTTGTATGTATTTATTGTCTAATAATTCTTGTATATGCATTTTAAATTCTGTTAGATCCTTAAAATTGTATTTTAAAGGTTTTTGCATTATTATACTATTTTCATCTATTAGTTCAATTTTTTTTTTGTCTTATGTTTTTCCCATCCTTGTAAGGGATTATCATTATATAGTAGTTCTAATTTATCTTGGAGTAGTTTTATCTTATTTATAGAAAATATGATTATTTCTATTTTATGGTTGCTTGGTGTTATATTTTATCCCATATTTGTATTTTTAGATTCCTTGCTTTATGTGTTATCATACTTCCTTCATTGTTAAATCCCGTTACTACTAAGGGTGTTTTCAATTCTTCCCATTTATCTTCTGGTAGACAATTATGTTTACACATGTTAGCTTCTGCTCCTGTATCCATCATAGGTGTATAATATCTATTATAGTATCCTTCTACTATTATCTTTGGCAAGTATATATATTTTTGTCATTTATTATGTTAATTTATTATTTTATCATATTAAGGTTCTTTTGATTACTACCTTTTTATTTTCATAACTTATTGTTAATTGCTTATCTTCTAGGTTATATGGTTTAACTTTTTCTAACCACTTTGCTCCTAGCGTGATATTTTTGTCTCCTTGATATATTTTGAAATTTATTAATATTGGTATTCCTCCAATAATTTAATTGAATGTATTACCCTTTGGATACAAAAACGCACCAGGTAGATACCAATATTTTATGGACAGCTACTTCAACCAACTAGAAAATTGCATAATATATATAGATGATATACTATTATATTCCAGGACAGAGGAAGAACATATAAAATTACTAGAAAAATTTATACACATCATAGAAATATCAGGAATTAGTTTAAGTAAAAAGAAGGCAGAAATAATGAAAAATCAAATAGAATTCTTAGGTATACAAATAGATAAAAATGGAATAAAAATGCAAACGCATATAGTACAGAAAATAATTAATTTAAATAAGACACTTGACACAAAAAAGAAGCTACAATCATTTTTAGGATTAGTTAACCAAGTAAGAGAATATATCCCTAAATTAGCAGAAAACTTAAAACCACTGCAGAAAAAATTAAAGAAAGATGTAGAATACCATTTTGACGAAAAAGATAAAATGCATATAAAAAAGATTAAAACTTTGTGTAAAAAACTACCAAAACTATATTTTCCGGATGAAAAAAGGCAATTCACATACATAGTAGAAACTGATTCTAGTAATCACAGTTATGGAGGAATTCTCAAATATAGATATGATAATGAAAAAATTGAACATCATTGTAGATATTATTCGGGATCATACACAGAACCACAATTAAAATGGGAAATAAATAGAAAAGAACTATTTGGATTATATAAATGTTTGTTAGCATTTGAGCCATATATTGTTTATAACAAATTTATTGTAAGAACAGATAATACGCAAGTAAAGTGGTGGATAACGCGAAAAATACCAGACTCGGTGACAACGAAGGAAATAAGAAGGCTTGTATTAAATATACAAAATTTTACATTTACAATTGAGGTAATAAGGACTGACAAAAATGTTATTGCAGACTACCTATCAAGACAAAGGTACCCAAACTGAGCCAGAAGATAATACAATGGATAAGATACTCAAAGCCATTACTACACTTTGTACTAAAGTGGATAGTATGGATGAAGAGATAAAAAAGCTAAAGACTAATGAAGTTAATCTGAAGTCTAAGGCTAAAGATAGCAGTCCCCAGGAAGACTATAAACGTCCGGAGCTAGAAGGAGACGTTGGGAAACTCCGAAAAACCCAAAACAATTTATTTGCTAATAATGCAGGTACAAGTGCAGGTACAAGCGGACAACCTACAAAACCACAATACAAAAATACCAATTTAAATACAATGTTCACAAACCCATTTACTCAAAAAATACAAAGACCAGTTATGGTACCACCCCAAATAAATACATACGCAGCAAGTTTACACCAAGAGAAAAAGATATACAACCATTTGTCCCAAAACTACATACAAAATATATACAAAATCCAGACATATTTAAACCTAAACCCAAGGTCAGTTACAACCACAGACTCAACCCAAGACTACATAACCCAAAAATTACAGGGATATAACAGACTCATTGCACAGCCAAAAACAAATTCGAACTTAGTCAAAACATGTTACCATTATGGACTACTCAGTATAGTATACACATACGATGGAGAAGAGCTACAAGGAATACCAGAAATACATAAAGCATTTCTAACCTACAAAAGAGTTACAAAAGGAAATTTATTCTATGTGAAATTCTATACAACACCAGCAGAAATATTATATGACGAGATAAAACCAGTAATCCAAGTTGTAAAACTGGGATTGACAAAAAACATGATATTACCAGACGATATAATAATACAACCAGAAATACCTATGATAGAAATACCCAATTTCTATGCAAACAAGCGAATTATTAGAATTTCAACCATTATTCAAGAGCTAGCATATAATTATTTAAATGGAAACGTGATATGGAGTTACTACGCCAGAGACCTGTAATGACCCTTCCGGTCATTTCCACGTTTAAGTTTTGAAGTCAAGCAAATCGACAAAAGATATCGTGAGACCTTTAACAAGTTTTCTGAACTTTGGGTCAAATGTATCAGGGCTTTTCTCTCAATATATAAAGAGTTAGAAGTCCCCCGAAATACCAAATCGAAGGTCTACGAGTCTAGTTTCCAACGCACAAAACCTCACGTCCAACCGATCTCGGAGTAAAGAGTTATGACTGTTTTACCGCGGACTGTCTGGCAGAAAACGGGTTGCGAACGGGGTCGCGAACCGGGTCGGGTTAAACGCGATTTAAGCCTCGACGTCACGTTTGAAAATGCCATTTCAGTTCCGAAACAGTGATAAAATATAAGGGAGGATCCCGAGAGAATTCTTGAGTATCGAAATTGTGCGTATTTGAAAATATTTTATTTAAAAGTCGAAGGTGGTAGGAAGTTATATTATATTATTATTACCTTTGCAAATTATTTTAACGGAGATAGTAAATTTAGCTATGTTGAAAATTATTATTATAATATAGTAGGTTTTATTGGAAATGATTTTCTATCAATTATGGTATATTTAAAATATTATATTTATTTTACCACGAATTTATGTAATACCCGATTATATAAATAACGGGATAAAAATATTGTTTTGTTGCCTTGCAATTGCCACCTCCACTCCACGTGTAGGTGGAGGGAGTGGCCAGCAAGCATTAATAAGTGGCTGGTGGGATTTCCTTATTGAGATTAGTGGCAGTATATTTACATATGTCCACTTTGCTGACTTTAGCAAAGTGGATAAGCCCCTGTATGCCAACTTACTTAATACATTCTAAAGAATGTAAATTGCACTGAGAATTGTGCACAATTAATTCACCATGCTCAAATAAAGATTTTTGAGGGGAAAATTATTTTGACGCAATATTCGGTCATCGAAAGAAAATCAATTATCTACGTCAAGTTGTTCCATCCCAAATCCGAATCCGATTCCGATTTAGTTTTGGATTTTCTCGGAGTGATTCGAGCTTGGACATCGTTGTTCTAGCAGCTTATCGTCGGACGACAGGTAGGTTACGGTTTATTTTTCCTAGACTCCGTATATATAAAATAAAATTGTATTAATGGGCATCCTTGGGTTGGTTTATTAGGTTGGTACCACAGACCTTGACCGCTTTATTCATAACCGCCTACTTTTGTTCCTCCGTTGTTTGTAGTATTTGCCGATATATTTTATTTACCCTTGTGGTCCTGTGAGGCCTTATTGACTCTGGAACATAGAAGGTGGGAATTTGGGAATGTCCGCGAGTCCCGGGCATAGAATTATCCTTCTAGGCTGGTTATGCTTGCTGAGTAGCTGTGGGCCTGTGCAGGGTCGATAGGTTGATTGTGTGCTGCGGGGCAGCTATTGTGTGTGATCATACCATTTCCATGCATATAAAGAGGTTTTATCCATGTTTTACTGTGGTTTTGGCTTCGGGCCTACTGGCACTGTTTTCTAAACCTTGCATGGCCGGGGGGCCCATTTTTGATGGAAATGATTTGGAAATGGTTGATTTCACTTGTGGAGATTTTTGGGCAAGAAAGTAAAATTATGTTTAAAATCATCAGTTTTATGATTATCGCTAGACTCGGCAGGGCCGGGGTGCTAGTTGAGTTTTCTTGTTACTTGAGATGATTTTTAGCCTCGGTCGGACCGAGCACCTGAGATGACTTTTTACTGTTTAGACCCGGCTACGCCCGGGCACCCTTGGAGGGGGTTTTGAGATATTTTCCTACTATTTTTAGTCCTGGACAGGGTCTGGGCATGCATATTCGAGACTGGGTCTCTATCTTGATATCGAGACTGGGTCTCTATCTTGATACATGTTCTGATACTGAGTTTTAGTATGGGTCTGGGACCTCCATGGACCTTGCCATCCGGGCCAGGGGCTACGGGCTGCGTGTGTCGGAGGAGGGGTATACGGTGGAGTAGAGGTATACGGGCAGAGTCCTTCCATGGAACCTACCTGCTGGGCCGGATCGGCGCCGGAGGAGGTACATACAGAGATACCATGGCACTTGAGATCTTCATGCATCATATCATTCATTGTTTGAGGCTCCACCCTTGTTTGCTGTTTGCTGATTGTACGCTCCGGTAGTATGGGATGCCGAGGGTTTGTTTTCACTTGTTTGTGTTCCTCGGTTGTATGGGCGGTCGGGGGACTGTAGGTAGACTTTTGCTTTTTACTTAAAGAATCATTCTCTATTATGGATAAGTATGAGATTGGTATGATTAGTTGAGTTGATTCATGTCTCTGAGCATGCCTATCATTACTCTTTCTCTCTTCTTCTTACACTTGAGGTTACCGGTATACCGTCCATTTCGTAAACTTATTTGTATACACTGTTGTTGCAAGGACCCCAGGTGCGTTATTTCTTACTTTCACTGTGCCTATGGTGTGTATATTCTGCTTACTAGCCTCACATGTGGTTCTGTTGATTTCCCTCTGGGCTAGTTCCTGTGTACCTTTCGTTGATTTCTGTGACTGCTTGCTTCTATTCTGTCTATTACTACGCTTTTATCTTATATGTGCCCGCAGTCGGGCCCTATGGATACGCCTCACTGGTTACCTTATGCTTCGCAGTTGAGTGCTCACGCGCTACGCCTGCCTCTTTGGGTGCAGATCCTGGCGTGGGCCATCGCCGTTAGATCGTTGTGATTCGTGCTTGGAGATCTGTTGGGGACTACTTCAGGCTGAGGGTGAGCTCTTTGCGATCGGAGCTTAGCTTTAGTTTATCTTTTGCTTCATGTACTCTATTACCATTCAGAGACATCTGTATATATTCTTTTGGTTTATTTGCACTCCATGTATGTAGTTGGGCTCTGTACTATGATACCAGGTCTTGGGGTTTGGTTTAGTTTCCGTATATGTATATATTTATATCCATGTTATCTATTTTATTCGTCTTGTTCCCTTATTTGGTAGATAGTAGCCCATTACTAACTGTTCTGGGCTACGGGGATTGGTTCACCTACTGGGGGTTGTAGGTGCCATCATGACCGAGAAATCGGGTCGTGACAATAACTCTTCTGCCTAATCTGGGCAGTGAAAAGTCTCTCCTGAATAACTCGAACTCTATCCATAGAATCACAAAGCAAGTCGGTACCCCACGGCCTAACCTCAAAAGCATCAAACTAACCCACCAGAGATTTGCACTGCTTGCCATACAAAGCCTCAAACGGAGCCATTTGAATGCTGGAATGGTAACTATTATTATATGCAAGCTCTGCCAAGGCTAAACACAGGTCCCACTAATCCCTGAAATCAATAACACAGGCTCGCAATATATCCTCCAGAACCTGAATTGTACACTCAGACTGACCGTCCATCTGTGGATGAAAAGAGATGTTATGCTCAACCTTAGTACCCAACTCTCTCTGAATAGACCTCCAGAAGTGTGAAGTGAACTGAGTACCTTGGTCGGAGATGATAGAAACTGGCACACCATGCAAATAAAAAATCTCCTAAATATAGATATGAGCCAACCTCTCAAAATTGTAGGAAGTCTGAATCGGCAGAAAGTGAGCAGACTTAGTCAACATATGCACGATAACGCAAATAGCATGAAATCTCTACAAGGTACGTGGCAAACTGACTACAATGTCCATAGCAATCCGCTCCTATTTCCACTCCGGAATGGGTAGCCTCTAAGACAAACCACCTGGCCTCTGGTCCTCAAACTTCACCTGCTGATAGTTCAAACACCTAGATATGAAAGCTGAAATATCCCTCTTCATCCCACACCACTAGTAGTGCTGCCTCAAGTCACGATACATCTTAGCTGCCCCGATATGAATGGAATACCTAGAACAATTAGCCTTATCCAATATCAATTTGACCAAGTCACCAACTCTAGGAATGCAGATACGACCCTCGATCCTCAAGATACCCTCTGAATCTAAAGTTGCCTTCCTAGCCTCACCACTCAACACCTTGTCACGAATGATCCTCAACCTCGCATCATCAAACTGTTGTGCCTAAATTTGATCCAACAAGGAAGATCTAGCCTCAATACAAGCAAGAATATAATCCAACTCAGAAATTTCAAGCCTAACCAACCTGTTAGCCAAGGACTAGATGTCCCAAGTTAAAGGTTACTCCTCTGTCGCTAAGAAAGACAAGTTACCCATACTTACCGCCTTTTGACTCAAGGTATCCGCCACCACATTTGCCTTGCCCAGATGATAGAGAATAAAGAGGTCATAGTCCTTTAGTAACTCCAACCACCTACGCTGCCTCAAATTTAGATCTTTCTAGATGAAAATGAACTGAAGACTACGATGGTCAGTAAAGATCTCACAATGCACGCCATAAAGATAATTCCTCCACATCTTCAATGCGAAGACTACCGCTGCTAACTCTAAGTCATATATGGGATATTTCCTCTCGTGCACCATCAACTGTCTGGAAGCATATGCAATAACTTGGCCTTGTTGCATCAACACACAACCCAAACTAACTCCTGAAGAATCACAATATATGGTGAAACATTAACCCTCGACCAAAAGAGTAAGAATCAAAGCTGAAGTCAACAAGGCCTTGAGATTCATAAAGCTTGCCTCACACTCATCTGACGATTGGAAGGGAACATTCTTCTGATTCAATCTAGTAAATAAAGCTTCTATCGAAGAAAATCCCTCCACAAACCATCTGTAATAACCTGCCAATCTGATGAAACTGCGAACCTCGGTAGGAGAAGTAGGCCTAGCCCAATCATGAACTGCTGCAATCTTCATCGGATCTACCATAATCCCATCCTTGGACACCACGTGCCCCAAGAATGCCATAGACTCAAGCCAAAACTCACACTTAGTGAATTTGGCATACAACTGGTGGTCTCGCAAGGTCTGAAGTACAACTCTAAGATGTTTCTCATGCTCTTCTCCACTCCCAGAATAAATCAGACTATCATCAATGAAAACAATCACAAATGAGTCCAAGTAGGCACTGAACACACGGTTCATCAACTCCATAAATATTGCTGGGGGATTAGTCAACCCAAAAGACATGACTAGGAACTCATAATGGTCATATTGAGTCCTAAATGCATTCTTTGGGATGTCCTCAGCCCTAATCCTCAACTGGTGATAACTGAACCTCAAATCTATATTAGAGAACACTGTTGCACCCTATAGTTGGTCAAACAAATCATCAATACACAGCATCAGATATTTGTTCTTAATTATCACCTTATTCAACTGTCTGTAGTCAATAAACATACGCATAGACCCATCCTTCTTCTTCACAAATAGAACCGGAGCACCCTATGGAGACACACTAGGCCAGATGAACCCGCTACTCAATAGATCCTGGAGCTGATCCTTAAGCTCCCTCAACTCAGTAAGTGCCATCTGATGTGGTAGAATAGAAATGGGTTTGGTGCCCAGCTCAACATCGATACCAAAATCAATGGCACGATCAGGTGGAAGACTCGGAAGATCAGAAGAAAACACATCTGAATACTAACAAACCACAGAAACTGGCTCAAGAGGAGGTGTGGTGGCACTAGTATCATGGATGTAGGCAAGATAAGTTAAGCACCCCTTTCTAACACACTGTTGGGCGCTTAGAAAGAATATAACAACCCTCGACATATGACTATCAGCACCCTTCCATACGATAGGAGGGATACCAGGCATCCGAAGAGTAACAGTCTTGGCAAAGCAATCCAAGACCGCATGATAAGGAGACAGCCAATCCATGCCCAAGATCACATCAAAATCAACCATATCAAGAACAACCAAGTCTACCCACGTTTCGTACCCCAAGAAAGTCATCACACAAGCCCGATACACCTGATCCACTAATAAAGAATCACCTACTAGGGTAGATACACACAAGGGAACAGGAAAGAACTCACAAGCAGACTCCAAATGGGTAGCATAATAAGAAGATACATATGAGAATGTAGACCCCAGATCAAACAAAGCAGAAGCAGACTGATGGTAAATGAAAATCGTACCTTTGATCACAATATCTGAAGCCTCGGCCTCTGTTCATCCCAGAACCATATACATGTGGCTCCGATCTATACGACCACCTGACCTACCAAATGAGGACCACCTCTAGTACCCTGGGAAAACCCCTGCTACCCTGTGAACCGCCTCTAGCTGGTGATGCTAGAGCCCTGGGGACCTGAACTAACTGATCCTGATACCTAGGGTGTTGTACCGATAGGCACTCTCTAGAAAAGTGGCCTATCTTGTCACAATCATTACAACCCCTTTCAAACGTACTCCTTGTGAAGACCCAACTGAATCAGAATGACCACCATGACCTGTGGACCCTGAATGACCACCTTATGGAGCAGGAACAATACTCTGGCTACTCGGACCCTCAGAAGCCTGTAAAGCCACCTGAACAGGCTGACTCGGCTGGAAGTATGCCCTCAATCACGGGCCTGTGATTGACTTCTACCATAGTAGCCTCAACCACGGGCCTGTGAACCGCTGAAACTGCCCTGATGGCGAGGCCTCTTATCGTTGCCCCCTTGGGCCTCGCGAAGTATGCCCTCAATAGTATGGGCATGATCAACTACCTCCAGAAAAGACTGACCCGATGCTACCATACCCTCTGTGGCCAAGCAAAGATGTAAGTTCAAACCTCAAAAAGTTGCGAAGAACTGGGCCCAAGTAAGCAGAGGTGACCCGGCTGGTCTGCAAGCAACATATGACCTCCACCACTGTTTCAGTGGACCATCAAGCTGAAACATGGTGTAATCTACTCCATGTGACTCAACTAACCCCAAATTATGTGACCTCTCCTAGCAGCTAGTCAGAAACTCGTGTGCATCCTCCCTAGAAGCACTTGAAAACCTTGGGGGACCTAATCTCAACAACCTACCTAGCATCTTTTACTCCTCAGAAGACATAACTGGCACGGCTGGAAGAGGTGGAGCAATTGTAGGAACCAGTAATACCTCTAATTTGGGATCTGCAATAGCAGGCTGCGCTCCTGAACCTTATGTTGCTGCCTGAGCCAAAGTCTGACCCTCATCTATAACCTGAGAAACAATCGGAGTGGCCGGCAAAGTTGCGGGCGGAGTCATACCCTCGAGGAACCCCAACAATCGAACCAAGGTGTTCTACAACACTGGAGTAGCTACAAAACCTGTCGGATGCTGGGATGGACCCACATGCTCTGGATCATACTTTACCTCATCCACTCTAACATCAAGCTCTGGTGACGGTAGTCTAGCCCGGGCCCAGGCCCGAGCTGGCGCCACAGTGACCTACCTTGACTTCTAGGTCGACCTCTACCACGTCCCTAGCTGGGGTTCTAACTGCAAGCATAGGGGCCTCGTCCTCACCCACTGCAGATCTCGTTCAAACTATCTGAGAAAGAGTG
This sequence comes from Jaltomata sinuosa, assembly GCA_003996215.1. Lineage (NCBI taxonomy): Eukaryota > Viridiplantae > Streptophyta > Magnoliopsida > Solanales > Solanaceae > Jaltomata > Jaltomata sinuosa. Next base: position 51,720 of record QJPP01005014.1, read on the forward strand.
AAACAAATATACTCAAAAGTTGATCAAGTCAAGAATGCATGACAAGGAATCAAACAAGTCAAGAATGCATGACAAGGAATCAAACAATATGACATACGACAAGGAATCAACAATATGACATACTTCCTAGGAATGTCCTATAGCCTCTCGCAGATAGGATACAGACATCATCGTAACGATCCATGAGACTCTACTAGACACTTTCTCTTATACTGGCGAGACCGGTGAACCTGGAGCTCTAATACCACTTTGTCATGACCCAAAACTGGGCCATGATGGCATTTACATAACCCCCCAGTAGACTAGCCAAAACCCAACGATGCGGAAGATAATAATAATAATTAAACTAAGGAAAAGCGGAAGATATAAATGAAAAGACAATGCCAATAGCATATATACATGCCACCATACAAAATATACAAAAGATGGTCCTAAAGTGACCGAATAGAAAAAACAACACGAGAACTAACCTGGACCTAGTGTCACTAGTACAAGAGAGACTAAGCAAGGAGTAGCTATACAATAGACTTTGTCTATCCAAAATACAAAAATATAGACAGGGTATACAAGATGGAAAACATGTAAAGTCTCCATAAGCGTCGAGAGCTCACCGCGATTTGAACTACAATAGGCCTCGAATGACAGGAAGGTCAATGAGGGTGGCTCATACTAGGTGCTGCATCAGAAAAATATGCAGAGTATAGTATGAGTACCAAGACAATGGGTACTCAGTAGGCATCATAGGCCGACCGAGCGTAGAAAGATAATATATCGGTAATAAGATACAGGAAAGCAGTTAAAACTCAGGGATCCACCTAAATCTAGTTATAAAAGCCAAAATCGAAAGAGACAAACTGATAAAAGGGAAAACCAATAATATGATCCAACCCGATCAACAACAATCCAAAACCACCAACCAAGGTAATGCCATGAAAATGATATAATGTATCAATGCACAATAATATAAACCCAGAATACCGCATTGAGAGCCCGGAATACTGCCTCAGACTATGCATATATATGAGTAGATAAATGGAAGGTCTAAACTCAGAATAATGCATCGGGGTTTGGCAATACTGCATCGAACTATAAGTAATGCATAAAAATAGTGCTTTCCCATTTTTCCTTCCAAAACCCGTAGTAAAGTCCAATACAATTCAATTATATATCCCAAATTCACCATAGCCATAGTAAACCTCAATTTAAAACCAAAACCCTTTGAAAATGCTTTCCTTCTATATCCATGAGGTGCGATGCAATATGAACATGAAATAACCAACCAGAGAAAACCATACACAACAAGGCAGAAATAGGGCAAAATACCCTTCAAGCCAAGAGAACTAACCTGGAGCTCTGTCCAAATCCAAGTTATAGCCTCTAGCCCACAGTTACACACAACAGTAGAACAAAGCGAATAGGGTAGGGAAATAACACAGAAATTCACCAAGATTATTTACTCTACCTCTAAAACTTCCTAAAAGCAACTAGGGATTCTAAGCTAGCCACAACGATACTACAAGCTCCTAGACTAAAGATGAACATGATAATTCTACACAAAAATACGAAATGGCTAATTATAAGCAGTAAACAGGATTCAAGCCTAAATGTAACTAAAATCCAACCTAACGTTCCAGTATCAAATAATCTATAAAATCTAACTACACTCAGTCTAGAAAGTAAACTGTAACCTACCTCAGGGCTGAACTACAAACACAAACTATCACTCGTGTGCCTTTTCCTTCTGAACAGCTTTGGAAAGTTGTCACGCTACCAAGAACATAAACTAGGTGTAAAGACGTGAAGAACGACGCCCATATTGATATACAAAAAATCAAGCGAGAAATCGGGTCGGAAAATGACCCTCGGGGCCTGCGCAATAAAACAGAAAATAAAAATTGCATATATATCCGCAATGGGTTAAGGAACCCATTCCCAAAATTTGAGCGCGCATGGAGTTCATTTTGGGGCTCAAAACTGCCCCGAAGTGCTACTAATTCAAAGGATTTATCAAGGAAACAATGGAAAATTAACGGGTTTAACGAGGATTAACAACATAAAAGAGATGAGAGGAGAATAGGAGGCTTACCAGATGAAGTAGACTGAGCAGGGGAGTTGAAACCGGAGCTTGGAAGTTTTAACAATGGAGAAACAAGAAATGATGAAGGAGAAAATGAAGTTGGTAGCTTAAATAGCTGCCAGGGGTCCTTCATCGTGATCGCGAAGGACCCTATGCGTTGGTGAGGGAATGTTGGCCAGACCATCGTGATCGCGATGGTCCAGCCCCATGTTCGCAAAGGGAAACCCACTCGATCGTGATGGTCAAGAAACTAGACCATCATGAACGTGATGGCCACCCTGCAATCGCGATGACCAACTGGTTTGCAACTTTTATAGCAGCAACCAGCAATTCACCAAGGCTAAAAGTTCATCCGACGGACCCTTGGGATTCATTCGAAACCCCATGAACACAAACCAACCCTGCTACCCTACCAAAAATAGCATTTCGGACTCAATGGAATCAACAAAACTACTAATGTAGATTGTTTTAACAAAAAGTGGGCCCCATGCCCAAAACTGACTTGGAACTCAATACCTCAAAACAAGTCCAGAAGCCTCGGGACCCAAACCCAAGGTCCCTCTAGCCCAAAGTTGACATTCAAGAGCTAACACCGCTGACAGAATTTCCATCCGAGGCCATTTTCTTCAAATGTTGACCAAGGTCAACCCTACTAGACAAACTGGCTTGAAAACACAGAAAGCAACCCAAAACCAAACCGAAAGCACTCAGACCCAGACCAATGGTCCTACTAGACCAAAATCCCCGTTAGAGCCAACAGAATTTTTAAAATTTGATTCTGAGCATGTTTACCAAGAAAGTTGATCAAAGTCAAGGATTTTCAAAGTTCAAGTTCTAAAATAGAGAAATAGCCATAACGACCTAACGAATGGCCCTGGCACTAAACTGTCAGTCCTGGCATGTCATAAATCACCTATAGCCTCTAAGGGAAAGCTCAAAACATGGAAAAAGCATAAAAAATAGGAAAATGACAAGGAGGGTCATTAAACACCATTTGCCCTTTGGACCTTGAAGCTTCTTCACTTGAATTTTCATCAACAACCTCCACTATATCACCAAGGTATTTGCCATTGTGATTTATAATAGCTAAGTAATGGCTATTATTCTTTGGGTTTTGTAGCGTGTCATTATAATAATACCTTCCAATTTTAGATTTATATTTGGCCTCATTTGCAAAGTCATTTGATTCAATTGGTCTTTATGATGTTTTATTGAGGCTGAGTGGGACTCTACAGTGTGGCTAAGGGTAGATACATCATATCTCATCTCACAGACCCCCACTTTGGTTGATTCCACTCTTTCAAAACTCTTTCAAGCAAATCTTCAATTTTAGGACATGTTGACTCTTTTCTCTCCTGATCTCTCTAACCTTCATCACGCTCATAGTTTCAACCTTGATTCTCATATATATGTTTCCAAGATTCTTGATTTTCTCCTTGGTAAGTTGGATAGGAACCCGTACTTTGGTTAAAAATTAAGCAAGCTTCTTCATCATGGAGGAAATAAACTTCATCATCACTTTGCTCCATACTTCCACGTGTACCTATGGTGTTCACACTCCTTAAATTTTCTCTCATAACATGCTTAGTGAGCAAATCTAATTGCACCGTGATATCAGCCATTTTTGCATCCTTTTCCTCATATTTCTTCCACATCTCCTTAGTCATATTTGTAGAGGTAGCACCCATTGCCACCTCAGCTTTCCAAGTGTTCTAAGCCCAATTTTCCTTTGTCATTCTATTAATTAGGGATGTAGCCATAACAAAAGTTTGATCCAATGGCACCACCAGTTAAATTATTGGAAATGGGTTTAGTGACCAAATCCAAAGACCTAAAGAAACGTTGGAGCAATATCTCATTGATAAATCCATGCATCAGGCATTGTTGCACCTTCTTCTTGAATCTCAACTATGCGTCATGATAAGGCTCATCAAGCACTTGCCTAAAATTTGTGATTTCATCATGCAATTGGAGCATCCGTAAAGGAGGAAAGAAACGGTCAAGAAATGCATCAAGCAACTAATTACAAGAGTTAATGGCCCCAACAGGAGGTCCTCGAGCCATATTATTGCTTCCCCCATTAAGGAGAAGGAAAGTTATCTTAACCAAATTGAATCTTAGGCCACGTTTGTTATCTTGAAGGGTTGCCAAATCTCCACAAAATTCTTTATGTGGTGATTCACATCTTCATGTGGGAGACCCCCGAACAATCCCTTTATTTATAGAAGATGTAGCATGATACTTGTAATATGAAACATGGAATCCCCAACTGTTGGAGGTAGGCAAATGGAGCTTGATACACCATCATGATCCATCGAGTCATTAGCATTAAAATATTATTCAATAGTAGCATTGTCACTAGTGTTACTCATGTTTTCACCTAGACACAAGATAAAATAACAAGCAAAATAAACTAGAATAAGGTGTAATCCCAAAGTGAATCAACATAAACAATAAGGTAATAAAAACTAATTCCTCAGCAATGGTGCAAAATTGATAATGTCCAAATCCACCTCTCACTAGGAGAAAGGGTACATGGTCGTTGTACAATATAATTATCAAAATCAAGAGTTGCAGTCAATTTCATAGAGATTATATCTTGATTTAACTTAACTTTGTCTATCAACTCACTATAAGGATGCACATTGTATCAAAACAACAATAAAGTAAAATTGGAGGTTTGAATTATAACAAGTAATTGTATCCAGAGTAGACAAGTTAACACAAGTGATGAGATTAATCAAGCTTAGGAGTCTAGGGGCATTCTTTTGATGTGGTAATAGCTTCAATTGGGAATGAATAATTGCCTTAGAGTCAATTTACTGTATGGATAGATTTGGTTTTAGTTATGTATCAAGGTCTCTCAATCCAAGAACATGTGTATTTTGGGGTCTCTCAAACCCCAAAACCATTCACAATTAACCAACCAAAATATGCTTAAGTAAGCTAAACTATCTCTAGCTTTAGTCATTAGATAGGAAATCCCAAATCCTCACCATTGAATACTTACTCAATTTAAATTCCCTTTCTCAAGAAAAATTGAAATTAGAGAACTCAACCAATATTTGCAACCATTAATTTTATAATTAAAACTCAAAGCATTCAATGGCTCCATATAATAAAAAAATTCTAAGAGCAAATAATCAATACTATGCACCCATCATTGCACACACCCCTAAAGGAGAATTTAGCAACTCATATCAATAAAAAGAGAAATTATACCATGTGGGTGTTTTTCAATTCCATCTATAATAAGAAATTAAATTCAAATCCAAGCTTTGAGGCTCAACAATGGAGTTTTCAATTTGGAGAAGATGAAGTCACTAAGTGTACTTTTTTTCCTCCTCAAGAGTACTACAACAGGAAAATTAGCATCTAAAAATTATGGAATGAATGTTCTCTAAATGGATCTCTAAAAATATCCTTGAAAACCTCCAAACACACTTAGCACATTTTAGATAAAAATACCCTTTAGGACACTTACGTTCTATCTGCAGCTCTCCTGCGGCTACAAGTCTCCACTTGTGGTATGCAGGTGCCCAAGATTTATGCCAGTCTTTTATTTCTCTCAGGCTACACCTGTGAGCCGGATGTGCTTCATTATGAAATAAAACTCTAGCGCAACCTTTAATTCTTGAGCTTTACCTTTGTTTGCCACTTGCAGTCCACTTGTGAGACGCAAGTAGGCTCCTATGCTTCCCAGATGCTCTCTTTTGACTTGGCTTCTCTCCTTAGATTTTTATTTTAGTTTTTGCCTTCTTTTTTTGGCATGTTGGGTTAAAATTATTATTCATCATCGAATTCCTTGAAGTTCTTACACATATGATGTAAATGGCATAAAATCCATCTAAAAAGCACAATATTAAGGCAATATTCATGCTTAAGAGCTAAATAAGATGGTAGATTACCAACTTTCTACCATCTTATTTTGGTTCGAGTACATGTTGGTATGATACATAGATACCTAGGGTCCCTATTAGTCCATGACTAGTTGGGCAAATATAAGACCTAATAGAATGTGTGTACATATAAGTGACAGATATGTGTTCAGATATGGTATAGATTGAGACTAATGAGATATAGAGACTATACAATTGTGATTTAGTATGGATATAAGTCCATGATTGACTTGTGATGGCTTTATGCCTGCAAAGTTTTGTGATGAATTCTTAAAACTATTTTTGGTGACTTATATGTCCAGTATTTATTGACATTGGTATGTCTAAATTTGGTTTATTTACCTAGTTATTATTGACTACTTGATTCTCTGAGTTACTTAGTTGCATTTATTGTACCTGTCTATTACTTTTATTGACTATGTGATATATACTTGTTAGTAATCTGAGTTGGCCTATAATGCCTACCAGTACATAGTGTTTGTACTGATGCTACTATGAACTTTTCTTTGAGTGCTGACTATGTTTCAAAATCTTATTTGTGACCTTGCATTTAGTGTCACCTACTGATTTGATTTGAGGGTGAGCTACTTTTCTATGCAGGCTTCCACAGATCCTCTTCTGACAGATGTTTATTTCCTTCAGACATTATTTTATCTATTTTTTCTACTCTTAGATATTTGCTACTTATAGTTCTTATACGATGACTTTTGGGTTTTGAGATTGTAATAGTTAGACTTTTGTGCATTTACTATATTTGATATTTAGAACTTTTAGTATGATATCTTAAATGTCTTAAATTTGATAACTGAATTTGTAACTATTTGGATTAGTTGGTAAGTTATGATTCACCCACCGGAGGGTTAGTGTGGGTGCCAATCACAGCGGCTTGGATTGTGACAAAGTTGGTATCAAAGCACTAGGTTCATCGATCACATTATACACGGATATATTAGTAGAGTCTTGTGGAATGATACAGAGACATCTGTAATACTCCTCGAGAAGCTACAAGACACTAGGAAAACTTAATTCTTTATTTCTTTTATGATATCACTTGATTCTAATTTGTATCAAGTGATCCTAATTGGTATATAACTCCCTTAATTCTTTCTCTCATGGATAGTGAGGACACATTTAGAGAATCTAGAGGAGAGGCACCTGAACCGGCTGCTCGGGTCATAGCTCATGGTTAAGGTAGTGCCCAACCTAACCAAGGTGGTAGTCAGACTGATAGGGGTAGTGCTGAGACTTGTAGGGGTAGAGCATAGGTAGATGGATAGGCACACGTTTATGCTTTTTGGGAAGACCTGAGGTAGAGGCGTCTAACTTAGTTATCATAAGTGCTATTCTATTTATGACCTGATGGCTACAGTTTTATTCGATCCGGTTTCCACTTTTTCTTATGTGTCTCTATACTTTATTATGGGTCTAGATATGGTATGTGATTTTCTTGATGGTCCTATCAATTTTTCCACTCTTGTTGGTCATATGGTGATTGTAGATAGAGTCTACCATTTGTGTACTGTAACATTCATGATCATGAAGTATAAAACCTTGGTAGACTTAGTGATTTTAGATATGGTTGACTTTAATATCATTATGGTGCTGAGTTAGTTGTCTCTTCATGCAATTTTAGACTGTCATGCTAAGACAGTTACTATAGCTATGCTGGGATTATCTAGGCTTGAGAGGAAAGGTAATTGCAGTCTTGTTCCTAAGAAGATAATATCTTTCATTTGTGCTAAGAAGTTAGTAAAAAGGGGGTGTCTGGTAATTTTGGTGAACCTTCGGGATACTAGTGTAGTTGTTCCACCAATTGAGTCAATCCCTGTAGTATGTGAATTCTTGGAGGTGTTTTCTGCAGATTTGTGTGGCATGCCATCAGGTTGCGATATTGATTTTTGTATTGAATTAGAACCAAGGACAAGCCCTATTTCTATTCCACCATCGGATGGCACCAGCTGAGTTAAGGGAGTCGAAGGTGTAGTTGCAAAATCTTCTTAATAAGGGATTTATCTGTCTGAGTGCCTTCCTATGCGGTGCTCTTGTGTTGTTTATAAAGAAGAAAAATGGGAGCATGTGAATGTGCATAAATTACCGCCATCTAAATAAAGTCACTATCCAGAATAAGTATCCTCTCCCCTGTATAGATGACATGTTTAATCATATTTAGGGTGATTTAGTCTTCTCCAAAATTGACTTGAGTTCAATGTATCATCAGCTGAAGATTTGGGCTGAGGAAATTCCTATGATGGCTTTCTAAATCAGGTATGGGCAATATGAGTTTTTGGTTATGTCTCTTGGGATTACTAATGCTCCAGCTGCTTTCATGAGTCTGATGAATAGTATATTTTGGCCATATCTGGATTTGTTTATGATTGAGAAGCTGGAGGCATTTAAGAGTTAGGCTAGGCCCACTTCAATGTAAGAGATCTGTAGTTTTGTAAGGCTGGCTAGCTACTATCGTTGATTTGTGAAGGGGTTTGCCTCTATTGCTTCTCAATTGACTCGTTTGACTCAAAAGGATGTGTTATTTCAGTTCGATGAGTGTGAGGAGAGCTTTCAACAACTCAAGACCCTATTGACTAATGCTCCCATCCTAGCATTGCATGTGGAGGGTAAGGATTTTGTAGTTTATTGTAATGCTTCACGGTATGGTTTGGGTGCTATTTTGATGAAGGATAAGAAGGTTATTACATATACTTCTAGATAGATTAAGATACATGAAAAGAAGTATCATACGCATGACTTGGAGTTGGCAGCAGTGATGTTTGCTTTAATGATTTAGAGGCACTATCTCAATGGTGTCCACTGTGAGGTATTTACTGATCATCGCAGTTTGCAGCATGTGCTTACTCAGAGAGATCTTAAACTTGAGTAGCAGAGATGAATGGAGTTGCTCAAGGAGTATGATGTCACTATTTTATACCATCCGGGTAAGGCAAAGTAGGAAGTCTAGGAATATGAATAGTTTGGCTTATTTTGAGGCTATGAAGCGTCTGTTGGCTAGAGAGGTTCAAACTCTGGCTAACAGTTTTATGAGACTTGATGTATCCAAATCTGGTGGAGTATTGGCTTATGTGGAGGAAACATCATTGTTTTTGGAGCAGATTAAGGCTAGAAAGTTTGAGGATTCTAAGTTGAGAAAGATTTATGATAAATTCTTTCAGAGAGAGGCCAAGGAGGCCGTGATTGATGATGAGGGTGTTTTAAGGATCAAGGGGAATGTATGTGTTCCCCGTGTTGATGATCTAGTTAATATTATCCTGTCAAAGGCTTAAAATTTAAGATACTCTATACATCATGGCATCGCTAAGATATAACTTGATCTGAGACAACACTATTGGTGGGGTAGGATAAAGCGTGATTGTAGACATCAAAGTTTTGTAGGACTCTACAAGATGAGTCCAATTTCTGTTAGAGTTTCTTAGAGGTTAGTCAATCCTAAACCCTAACTTAGAGGTTACTCAACCCTAAATCCTAAATCATGCTTATTTAAAGTGTAACATATTCCCTTGAAGAGGCAACTAGAATATTCATAAAATCCTAAATATTTATAAGAGATCCACAAAATCCTCCTTTCATGGAGATCAAAATAAATCCCAAAGATGTCCAAATCATCCTATATTCGAGAAATACACTACTAACAGCTCACAAATAATAGATAATATTCAGGAGAAAAGAATCAAGGCGGTAATAGATTGTACTCACAAATATTCATCAATAAGTTATTATTGTTTCTTCAGATTTTGTTTGTGGTGCCTATCCAGGACCCTCACAAAGGAAAAGACAAGCAAGAACCCTAGATATGGGGTTACTATGAAGTTTACTATGAACCCTCAATGTGTCACCTGTGAAGTTTACTATGAAGGTGAACAAAAAGCAAAGTGAGAAGACTACTTCCTCTCAAGAACACCCAAATCAAAAGTTGACCTTGAAGAAGTTCAGGAAAGGGAATACCCCTTCCTCAATTATAACATTCCTAAAAATTTTGATGAATTGCTAGAGCTAAGGGTCATTGAATTGTTACAGATGAAGTGACCAAATAAAGCTGGAAGAACTAACGACCTAAACTATTGCAAGTATCATAGGCTTGTGCTCACCCTCTGGAGAAGTGTTTTATCTTCAAGGATAGAGTTATGCGATTGGTTGATGAACATAAGATTGTGCTTGATGATGATAAGGACAGTGCTAATCAAATATCTATAAAACATGGCTCTTTTGATCTGATCCAAACATGCAACTTTGAAGAGCATGAACTAAAAGAACCATTTGATCAATACAAACCCCAAATCAATGAAGATGGTGAAGGTTGGATTCTGAGGACTAGGAAGAGATTCAACAAGACAAGTTAACGAAACGAATCATTTGAGCAACCAACTAGAAGGTGGATAGTGAGGAGACCATAGAAGCAGAAATCAGTTGAGCATCCAAAGAGGCCAGGGTAGTGATGCATCACCACCAGAAACTACGACGTCCTGTAACTTTGGAAGAATTCTTAACACATTGGTTTTGCATGCAGACTGCTTAAGACAACATCAAGGCATCATGCTTAAATACTATCAAGGAAGAAGCAAAAAGTGAAAGGTTGTCAATGGTGCTTTCTTCATCTTCCAAAAACCCAACTAAATCCCCTTTCCAAGAAGTACATGCATGTGATACAAAAATCACATTTACTGATGATGATCTTATGTTTGGTGAAACACTACACAATCATCCTTTGTATATAGTGTGACATGTGCTAGAGAAGAGAATAAATAGAATCTTAATAAATGAAGAACAAATTTGGTTCCACTGGTCGTGTCAATTTATTTGTAATAAATTTTAATAGTGATGGAAAATAAATCGCAAACATAAATAAGATATGATAAATAAATTTTATTGATAAATATTATGAGTACAAATCTATTCCTCCCTTGATTATTCTCTCTGATCTTTCTCTATAATTTGAGGGTTGTTAGTAGCATATTTCTTGAATGTAGGAAGATTTGGATATGATATCCATGAAAGGAGGATTTTGTGAGATATTCGAGATTCACCCTTTGGTTTTGAGAAAGATAATATTTGATGTCTTGATCTCTATCTCGAATATTCCAAAAACTCTTGGGTATTCATAAAGAGATCAAAGTCTCCGAATTTAATAAACTCATGAAATATTCATAAATAGATTAAGACAATAAATATTGTCTTTCTCAATTCCTAAGGGAACATCCCGAATATCCCATAAAACCTTGGGTATTCATAAACAGATCCATAATATCCTTCTTCCAAGGAGATCATATCCAAATCTTTCTAAGTTTGAGAAATACGCTACTAATGGCCCTCAAATTACAGAGAAAGATCAGAGAGAAGAATCAAGGGAAGAATAGATTTGTATCACAATATTTATTAGGAAAAATATGTTTCTCATATTTTATTTGTGGTTACGATTTTTTTTGTCACTATTAAGATTTGTTAAAAATAATTTGGCACGCCCAGTAGGACCGGATCTACCCTTCATCTTTTTTCTCACAAATTAAATCTGCAAATCTAAAATAATAAAACTGCAAAAAGATGGAGCTCTATTTGTATGGGTACTTCAAGTTTCATCAATTCTACACTCCGACAATCCTTGAAGTAGGGGGCATTTTAAACATCAAAATTTTGTAGGACTCTACAAGATGAGTCCAATTTCTGTTAGGGTTTCTTGGAGGCTACTCAACACTAAATCCTAGCTTAGAGGTTACTTTATCCTAAACCCTAAAGCGCTCCTATTTAAAGGGTAACATATTCCCTTGAAGAAGCATCTCGAATATTTATAAAATCTTAAATATTCATAAGAGATCCACAAAATCCTCCTTTAATTGAGATCAAATAAATCTCAAAGATGTTCAAATCATCCAATGTTTAAGAAATATGCTACTAACAGTCCTCAAATCATAGAGAATATTTAGGATAGAAGAATCAAAGGGAGAACAGATTGTACTCATAAATATATATTAATAAAATGTTATTGTTTCTTCAGATTTTGTTTGTGGTTGATTTATTTTCCATCCCTTTAAAATTTATTTGCAAACAGTGATATTATGGAAATAATTACTCAGTGTTTGAATTATCATTAGATAAAATATGAACACCAGATACCTGGAGGAATGCATTAGATGATGTTCGTTCCTGAATAAAAGTGGAAAAGAATAGCAATGAATTTTGTCATTGGTATTCCAAATACCTTGAGCAAGTTTGACTCGAGATGGGTTATTATTGGCAGGTTGACTAAGTCTGCATATTTTATACCTGTTCAGGTAATTTATAATGTAGAGAAGTTAGGAAAGTTATACATCCAAGAGGTTGTTCGGTTGCATGGAATTCCAATTTCTGTTATCTCGGATAGAGGTATGCAGTTTACATCTAATTATTAGAGGACGTTGCAGGCTTAGTTAGGTACTAGGATGGATCTAGTAAAATATTTTGCCCTCTGACCAATTGGCAGTCGGAGTGGATAATTCAGGTCATGAAAGATATGCTTTGAGCTTGTGTTATAGATTTTGTGGTCATTGGTCCTGGTTTTTGCTATTGATAAAGTTTTCTTGTAATAATAGTTATCATTCAAGTATTGATATTGCTCTATTTAAGGCTTTTTTTGGGAGAACTTGTAGATCTCCTATTGGTTGGTTTGATAGTTTTGAGGAGAGACCATAGAGTACTGATCTTTTGAGGGAGTCATTTGAGAAAGTCAATGTAATTTAGATAATCTCTTGGCAGCCCAGAGTAGGAAGAAAGAGTATGCGGATCTAAAGGTCTGGGACATGAAATTCATTATAGCAGAGAAATTTTTGCTCAAGGTATCACCCTTGAAGGGTGTGATGAGGTTTGAAAAGCAAAGTAAGCTTAGTCTGAGATACATTGGTCCATTTGAGATCCTTAGGCGTGTGGGAGAGGTAGCTTATGAATTGTATTCCTCTAGGTTTATCGGAGGTACACTTGGTGTTTCATGTTTCGATATTGAGAAAGTATCATAGTGACGATACTTATATCATTCCCTATGATTCAGTCTAATTTGATAAGAACTTGGCTTATGAAGAGGAGCATGTGGCTATCAAAGATAGAGAGGTCCGTAAGTTGAGATCCAAAGATATTGCGTCTGAAGTTTCAACGGAATAACCATCCTCTGGAGGAGATCACTTGAAGACTGAATAAGACATGCTTAACAAGTATCCATATCTTTTAGCTGAGTTAGGTATTTTTTTCCCTTGTTTTCCTTTTTATTTGCTCGGGGATGAATAATGGTTTAATTGGTATCTGATATAACTCTTTGTCTGATTGTTATGGTGTCGTTAGAGTCATAGTATCCTTGTTAGAGTCCCCCTAGTAAAATAGGGCTAATAAAACTCAAAGATGGGGAGGTTTAAAACTGAATCTTTTGCGTAATCATGATGATTTGTACATTGTTGTGATATGTTGTATTTCGTTAGAGGTGACCTAGTGAACTAGACCTCCGTAGAAAATTCTAAGACTATGAGCGAGTTCATAGCAGATTTTTACAGTGATTTGCATATTTGGTTCGTACTGTGGTGTCTTAAAATGATATTTGTGCTATGAAATAAAACTTGGTACAGTTCTATCGAGATTCTGACTAAAGAGGCACCACTGCAGTTGTGGATTTTCTGTTGCGGCAAGACCAGCATTGGTCACCTTAGCCAAACCACCGTAGCCAAAATATTGACCGCTGCAGCAATCAACGTGAGACAGAATTAGCCTTTAAGTCAATTATTTTGAGTTTCTCACCCCCCATACCTTCAAAACTTATTTTAGAGACCTGTGAGGCAATTTTCTCAAGGCTAGGAAAGGTTTCTTCTTCGAGAAAAGTTCACCCCGTCAACTCTTTTATCAAATAATTCTCTAACAACCTAGGATCAATGGGGTGGCTTTAATAATAGATTGTGGGTTAGAATGCTAGAACTTATGAAAACTATGAAAAACGGATGAGTAGATGTAATTATCATTTCTTAGGCTTCTAAGTTGTTAATTAATACTTCTTAGGATGGAATTTTATTTTATAATACATAATTATGGTGTTTGGGGACCTAGAGTCCAATAAAAATAATACGTTTAGCAAAAAACCTGTTGTAAGGGGGGTAATGGGGTAAAAACTCCATGATTTAGGATGATGTATTTATTGGGAAACTAAACTACGATAAATTAACCTTTGGGTAATGGTTTAAACCTTGAAAAAGGGTAGAATTTGGTGGGTTTGAATTTTCATAGTTATTATTTAAAGAGTAGATGATTAAATACTTTTGCATTGGTTATTTTTAGACTTTGAGCATTTCGAGGCTTTGAGAAAAGGGAACACACATGTGAAATAGCTTGTTTGTTCAAGCTTTTTGATTGAGCTATGTTATGGTTTATTTGGAGTTAGACTTTAATTAGTTACTTGCATGTATTATGAGTTGATAAAACATGCATGATTGATCTTCTAATATAGCCTTTGATTGATACTTGTTAGCTTCAAAGTGCTTGTATGAATAAACTGTAAAATTGTTGAAGGTTGTCTTAATATGACTTGTGATTATCGTGTGTATTTATGATTATCAGTGCGTGCTTGACTTTATTATCTTGTGAGATAACTTGTCATGCCCTGAGGCTACCCCCTAGACGTAACACGGGACCCGAGATCACAAGTGTCCCAAATTAACCCTTGGTCATAGCATAACTCATATAAATCAATAGATAAGCAGAAGCATAATAGGAAGATCCGAAGTCAAATATATAGATAATCAAAATCTATTGTCTCAATCCATCTACATCTGGCACACACACAATCGACCCTGATAACGAAGCACACCATCTCCCCCTTGGGAGAAAACCTCAACTCTTTGCTGATAGATTGCACCCTTTAGCTGAAGCAAAATAGGGTCACTGTCTTGCTTTGCCTTCACTTCAGCTACCAAAGATGATTCGGAACCATTCAGAACAATAACACCACCTTCTGTCGAGTCCATAAGGAAACTCCCAACCTAGCAAGCCTATGAACCTCCTTAACCAATTCCTTCTTTGTGTCTTCAACTGAAGACACACTATCCATGGAAAATCTACTAAGTGCATCCGCCACAACATTTGCCTTACCTGGGTGGTAAAGCACACTCATATCATAATTCTTAAGGAGCTCAAGCCATCTCCTTTGACGCAGATTCGGTTTTTTTTGAGTGAACACATACTGAAGACTCTTATGATCGATGAAAACATCCACATGCACACCATACAAGTAATGTCTCCAATTCTTCAAAGCGAAAACCACGGATGCTAACTCAAGATCATGAGTAGGGTAGTTCTTCTCATGAATCTTAAGTTGTCTCGAAGCATAAGCAATCAACTTACCATGTTGCATCAAAACACAACCCAAGCTAACCCTAGAGGTATCACAATATACAACAAAGTCATCTAGGCCCTCGGGTAGAACCAACACTGGAGCTGTGGTCAATCTACGCTTCAATTCCTGAAAGTTCTTCTCACACAAATCAGACTACTAAAATTTAACCTTCTTCTGAGTCAATTGAGTCAAAGGGGCAGCAATGAAAGAAAATCCTTCCATAAATCTCCTGTAGTAACCAGCCAAACCCAAAAAGCTCCTGATATCGAATGGGAAAGTGGGTCTAGACCAGCTCTTTATTGCCTCAATCTTTTGAGAATCAACTCGAATACCATCTCTAGTCATAATATAACCCAAAAAAGCAACAGACTGCATCCAAAACTCACACTTGCTAAACTTAGCAAATAATTGCCAATCTTTGAGAGTCTGCAACACCACTCTCAAATGGTCTGCATGCTCTTACTCACTCCGAGAGTTGATAAAAATATCATCAATGAAAACAATCACAAGCATATCCAAAAACTTCTTGAACACACGGTCCATCAAATCCATAAAGGCTGCAGGAGCATTCGTTAGTTCAAAAGACATCACAATAAATTCATAATGACCATACCGAGTCTTGAAAGCTATCTTCAGAATATCACACTCTCGAACACGAAGCTGATGATAACCAAATCTAAGGTCGATCTTAGAGAAGAAACTAGCACCCTAAAGCTGATTGAACAAGTCATCAATCCTAGGAATGGGATACTTATTATTGATTATGACCTTGTTCAACTGACGGTAGTCAATACACATTCTGAGGGAACCATATTTCTTCCACACGAATAAGACTGGAGCACCCCATGGAGAAATGCTAGGCCTGATGAAACCCTTATCAAGAAGATCCTTCAACTGATCCTTCAATTCCTTAAGCTCCGCAGGAGCCATTCTATAGGGGGAATAGAGATAGGATTTGTAGCTGGAAGAAGATCTATCCCGAAGTCGATCTCCCGCTCGGGAGGGACTCTGGGCAAATCTTTGGGAAACACTTTTGGGAACTCATTCACAACAAGGACAGACTGAAAGGATGGGGTTTTGAACTTCGTGTCCATGACCCAAACTATATGATAAATATAACCCTTAGAAATCATCTTCCTAGCCTTAAGATAGGATATGAAATGACCTTTCAAGGATAGAGGACTACCTTGCCATTCTAGGACGGGTTCATTTGGAAACTTAAAATTGACAACCCGAGTACGACAATCAACCAAAGCATAACAAGCATACAACCAATCCATATCAATAATAATATCAAAATTAATCATCTCAAACTCTACTAGATACGCTGAAGTGACTCTATGAAGGACTGAGATAGGGCAATTTTGGTAGATTCTTTTGGCTAGGACTGACTCACTAACAGGAGTAGAAACACAAAAGGGTTCTAAAAGCAATTCAAGATAAATCTTGAATTTGCATGCTATATAAGGGGTCACAAAAGATAAGGAGGCACCGAGGTCTAACAAAGCATACACATCAAGAGAGAAAACTTTCAACATACTAGTGACAACATCTGGTGAACTCTCCTAGTCCTGACGAGAGGACATAGCATAAAGACGGTTCTGGCGCTGACTACCAGAACTAGAAGTAGTGCCATGCTGGGCTGGTCGACCTCCTGGAGCAGCTAGGGCAAACTGAGTCCTGCTACCACCTTGTCCATTCTTAGCTGAAGGGCAATCTCGATCCTGTGACCAACCTAACCACATCCAAAACAACCCTCTCTACCGGCTACACACTCACCAGGATGATTCTTTCCACACTTGGTACAAATAAGGTAGAAAGACCCCTTTGTACCACTCCCCTTAGAATAAGAGCCTACACTTCTACCAGACTGATCATGACGAGGCCTGAGAAGGAGCACTAGTGGTAGAATGCACAGGTCATGATGACTTCTTCTGAAAGGAAGATCGATGCCCACCTCTGGACTTCTGATGACTAAATCCTGAACCCTCAGATCTGACTCTTTTGTACTCCCTAGAAATCTCCCTAAGCTTTTCCCCTTCGGTCTGGTGAGCATGAGTCATAAGTCTGGAGATACTCATGTCACTCAACAACATAGCAGATCTACACTCTTTTTTCACCAAGTCTGAGACCCCATAGATGTACTTGCTCATCTAATCCTGTGGGTCAGCCACTATAGCAACAGAGTATCTGGAGAGCTGAGTGAACCTTAAACTATACTCCTGGACTGTCATGGATCCCTGTCTCAAGTTCACAAACTCCTCGACCTTCGCTTGCCTTAACTCCCTCAGAAAGAACCGGTCAAGGAAAGCCCTTTCAAAATACTCCCAAGTCATAGGAACCTCATCCCTAGTCCTAGATTCCTTCCATTGCGTGAACCAAATATGAGCTACATCCTTGAGTTGATAGTATGCTAACTCAACACTATCAACCCCAGCCACTTGCATAACATCAAAGATTTTCTTTACCTCATCCAAAAAGTTAAGCTGATCTTCCCTAACCTTTGAACCCCAGAATTCTGGTGGGTTCATACAGATAAAATCATGAACTCAGGACACTACCCCACCTTGAGGATGGACAGGGATAGGAGCCGGTTGGATGGCCTGAGCGGCCAAGGTCTGGGCTAGCATATGGATGACATTCCTGAATTCCTCATTCGTGACCTCGGGGGCCGAAACTGGAGGAACAACATTCTGAGTGGCTCAGTGAGGCATAGCACGTCGAGGCATAATCTGAAACGTATAAGGAAAGGATTAGAGGGATATTAGAGTTAAGATCCATCGCAAGAAATAATCATGAAAGAAGTGAAGTTTTCTATGACATCTCATAGCTTCTCTCTCATAAGTGTGGTGCGCTTTACATACAGGAAAGAGATTCTACTCGATGTGGCTTTCAGACATCCTAGGACTCTTGAACATGAGGCTCTGATACCAAGGATTTCATCCCCCAAGGCTACTCCCTAGACGTAACACGAGACCCGAGAACACAAGTGTCCCAAGTTAACCCTTGGTCATAGCATAACTCAGATAAATCAATAGATAAGGAGAAGCATAATAGGAAGATCCGAAATCAAATATATATATAATCAAGTCAAATAGAATACACATCAAAAAGGAGACCCAAATACTGTCTATGTCTGAAAAGCCTCTAACTGTCAATAAGAGCTGCTGGGATAAGACCCTAGCTAACTCGGAAATCTGAAATGAAAACATAAGGGTAGGCTCGCTAACTCTTGTCCTCAAATAATAAGGACTCACCACTGATCAGCTGAAAGTCTGGCGTAGTCTAGCCACAAGTCTGAGGGCAGGTGCCTGAATCTGCATCGTAAAAAGATGCAGCACAAAATGTGTCAGTACTGTAAGATGTACCGAATATGTGAGATAAGCAAGAGTCTGAGATAAGCATGATAAATAAACTTGTAAAACTAAAATCATGATATGAGTGTAAAACTGAAATGCAAGAGACTCAATGCGATGCCAAAGCAAGTTATACAAATATCATAGTAATCATAATAGTCCTGAAAACTGAAGGCAAGAGTCAATGCATTTTAAAACTTGATACTATTTATGTGGGAGGTTATCTAACCGACATAGACCATCTTGTTGGAAAAGAATAAACCCCTTTAGCATATGTGTACAGATGAATGACTGATGTGTGTTCAAATATGGTACAGAGTGAGATTAATGAGATATATAGGCAATAAAGTTGTGATTCAGTATGGATATAATTTCATGATTGTGTTGTAATTGCATTATACTTACAAAGTTTTGTGATGACTTCTTATATCTGTTGTTGGTGACTTATATATATATATATGTCCAGTATTAATTGATATTGGTATATCTGAATTTATTTACTTGGTTTTTATTGACTACTTGATTCTTTGAGTTTCTTGATTACGTGTTGTTATACCTGTCTATTATTTTTATTGACTATTCGATTAGTCAGTCTATGATGTCTACCAGTACATAGTGTTTGTACTGATGCTACTCCTAAAGTTTTCTTTGACTGATGATTGTATTCTAGTCTTCTTCACGACCTCGTATTTAGTGTCTCCTATTGATTTCATCTAAGGTTGAGCTTCTTTCCTATCCTGTCTGTTGCAGATCCTCTTTGACAAATATCTATTTTTGTTACTCTTAGATATTTTCTATTTAGAGTCATTGTACGATAACTTTCGGATTTTAGAATTGTAATAGTTAGACTTTACGCATTTACTTTATTTGATACTTAAAACTCTAAGTATTATATCTCGAACACCATAAATTTATTAAATAAATCTGTAACTGCTTGGGTTAATTGGTAAGTTATGATTCATGCACTGGAGGATTAGTGTAAGGGCTAATCAGGGTAGCTTGGGTCGTGACAACTCCAATCCTAACAAGCTTCTCTTTGATCATTCCTCGAACTAATCAAGAGTCTTGCGAGTTGGCGGTAAAGAAAATTAGGAAATAAAATAATCATGCTAGCAAGATGTTATAGATTTTATATGTACATGTTACCCGAGGTACAAACATCATCAAGTGAAAAAAATAAACATCTATAAAAAAACACATGTCATAAGAAATTCACAATATTTATCTTAGGACGATATTGAGGACTTTTATCTTGATGATTAAAGATTTAATGATTGTACTTGTATTTTTAATTTATGATGACATCATTAATTTAAGAAAATTGATGAGCTTAATTTCAAGTTTATTATTATATTATTTGTTTTATTTAAACATATTAGAATGACAAGTATTAAATATATAAAAATTAAAAATAGTATTTCATATTGTCATAGATAATACGTAGAAATTACATTAGAATTCAAAAAATATATTAAATAATACAATAAGACAATACATAAAAATTGCAATTACAACAAACAAAAAATAACATTGCACAGAAAATAATAATACATAAGAAGTTTTTTTAAAAAAGTTAATAATACGTAAAAAGTGCAACAACAACAAAAAGAAAAACATATTACATAAAATCTAATAAACCTAATCAACTATGCAATATATTCAAAATAAAAATATCAATAAGAGACCACAAACGGTTGATTGTTTTCTCATTTTCGTTCATTTTTTCTCTCAAAACATCTCTCTCACATAGAGTTAGGACCTACGTTGATCCCTATCTTCTCCAACTTCATTATTTTGTGAAGTAGTGGTGTCTCCATCAATCGGGGGCCTTCTTTTTGTGGAATAATTAACTTTCCAACGAAAATAGTTGCATCCACGATTCACCTACAAAAAATAACAAATAGATTTCAATATTTGAAATTAAAATATGTAATCTACTCCTTTTTTGCTCTAAAAAAGTCATACAAAATCTTACTTCAGACATTTTACAATTCAACAATTTACGATCCATATTTTAAAGGGTCTTTTATGTCTTGATCCTACAATAATCTCCACAAAAATAAATATATGATTTTATAGAAAACTTTGTGTCACGCCCCGAGGCTGCCTCCTAGACGTAACACGCGATCCGGAACACAAGTACTCCAGATTAACCCTTGGTCATAGCATACTCAGAAATCAATTCAAGAAACATAGAGGAAGCATACTAGATACAAATAGGCAACCATAACTTAAACACGGACAAGGCTTAAGAAGTATACAACGGAAAACAAGTTTAGCTATGTCTGAAGCCTCTAAACTATCATAAGAGTTGATGGGATAAGACCCTTACTAGCTCGAGAAATCCAAAGAAAATAACATATGATAAATAGGTCTAATATTGGCCCTCGGATAATGAGGTCTCACCACTAGAAACTGGGACTCCGGCAAGATCTAGCCACGAGTATGAGGAAACAAGCCTGAATCTGCATCATCAAAGGATGTAACGCAAGATATGTGTTAGTACTATAGGATGTACTGAGTATGTGAGATATGCATGAATATGATGAAAACATACTTAAAACATACGTAAAACTAAGTTCATGCAAAAAGGGAACATCATAAGTGCACATCATAACTT
Source organism: Jaltomata sinuosa (assembly GCA_003996215.1). Taxonomy (NCBI): domain Eukaryota; kingdom Viridiplantae; phylum Streptophyta; class Magnoliopsida; order Solanales; family Solanaceae; genus Jaltomata; species Jaltomata sinuosa. The sequence continues at coordinate 73,018 of QJPP01005014.1, forward strand.
GAGTGGTAAACATGAGATAAGAGTCAAAACTTCAAATAAATATCATAAACTTAAACAAGTCAAAACATTCGTGCAGGAGTTTCTTATAATCGACAATAGACCATGCGAGCTACATGGAATCTAACTATATAACCCTAGTTAGCAAAGCTGACTTGAACCGTGCCAAGGAACGAGTCACCATATCCAACTATATAACCCTAGTTGGCAAAGCTGCCCTAATGCCCGCTAAAGCACAGGACACCATACATCATGATGTGGAACCACTCTCACAAGCCCATAAGGCAATTCATAACCTACACTGGCAACGTAGTTTTGGACTTGGGTAATCGAACTCTCATCGCTCAATGCTAAATACTACTCCCAAAATATGTACATACAGCTCATAAATTCATAGTTGCACAATCTCATGCCAAATCTTATTGAAAAGCATGAAAATACATCGAGTATCATTCAATTCTCATATCATAAGTTCTTGAAGCTTAGCATAGCCATAATTCAAAACATACTTTTTCTTTTCTAAATTCATACTTGAAGAAGTAGGCATGCAATTTCATAAGTACATAAGGACATGTTATTTAAACATGTAAACTTTCACTTGAAAATATGCAATCGAATGGAATTATGATAGAAATCAACTTTAATGCTTGGGATTTTGAAACCAATTAAGGAATCTTATTCAAATCATAATTAAACCATAAGAAACCATGAATTGATGCATAGAAACTGATTTCATAAGCTTTTCCCAATTTAGATCAAAACCCTAATTTCACAAGTTCATAATTTAAAATAAAAATTGGGGGTTTTGGGCACAAGGGTGAAAGGAACCCATTGTTGAATACCCACATACCTTGATTGAAGCTAACCCACTTGAAATTGAAAAGAAAGGAGACTTGATCTTGGAGCTTGAGACTAGGAGTTCTTTTCCCTTTTTGGGAGATGAATGAAGATTTGAGGAGAGACTTAGGCTAATGAGGGTGAAAACCCTTCTAGAAATAGTCAAACTGATATCAATTAGGAGTTAAAAGGGTCAGAAATGACTAAAATACCCCTGGGACATAATTAGGAAAAAGATGGAAAAAGTTGACTTTCAGGGACCACGGATGGATTCCACGGGTAGTAGACCAAACCACGGCTCGTGGTTGCCATCCGTCATTCCTGACCAAGTGATCAGGCTGCAGAAGCCAAACTACGGGTCAATAGGACAGACCCGTAGAATGGATCATGGGTCGTAGACCCAAGTCATAATTCCTGGGGACTTAATTTTCCTCTGATTAAGGTCTACGAGTTAGCAGGACAGTCCATAGTTCAATCTACGGGACGTAGAGACCAGTCGTGAAACCTGGAAACATTGTCAACCCTCTGATCAAGTTCTACGAGTTGACAGTATGGTCTGTAGAGTGAACTACGGTCCGTATAACCCACCCCTGTTTCTCAGACTAGGGATTGAACTACAGAAGGCAAACCACGGCTCCAATCCATGACCCGTGGTTCAAACTACGGTCCGTGGTTTGGACCTGTGATTCCTGAAAACTTGAAATTTTTCAGAGTTTCAAACTTAGAAAGTTGGTTTGATTTCTGGGGTGTTACAATATCTCTCTCTTGGGATCATTCATCCTCGAATGAATACTAAACAAGGGAAAACTGAAGAGAAAACACCCCAACCAATCAACAATACATAAAATCTGAAGAACAAATATGATAACTGAGCTTGTAACTTAAAACATGACTGAATCAACTTTGAAAAACATGCATGCATACTAAGATCATGAGGGGAACTGATGGAATAGGGTGGAATAGATTATGATAATGAGGAGACTACTACCTCAAGCAGAAACTGGATCGGAAGGAAAGAGATGAGGGTACTTGGCTTTTATGGCTGACTCCGCTTACCAAGTAGCTCCCTCAACAAGTTGTTTCCTCCAAAGGACTTTTATCGAAGTGACTTCTTTGTTCCTCAACCTCCAAATCTGACAATCAAGGACCTCTACGGGAACTTCCTCATAGGTGAGACTATCCCTCACACCCACATCCTCCAAAGGAACAATCAAAGTCGGATCACCAACACACTTCTTTAACAAGGAAACATGGCAAAACGGATGAACCGCTTCTAACTCCGTCGGCAACTCCAACTCATAAGCAACGCTACCAACTCTCCTCAGAATCTGATAAGGACCTACAAAATGAGGTCTAAGCTTCCCTTTATTGTCAAACCTCATCACACCCTTCATGGGTGACACCTTCAGAAAAATCCAATCATCAACTTCAAATTCTAACTTTCTTCTCCTCACATCCGTATATGATTTATGTCGACTCTGAGCGGTCTTCAACCTCTCCTAAATAAGATGAACCATCTCCATAGTCTCATGCACCGAATCTGGACCAATCAAAGCTTCCTCACCTACCTCAAATCAACCAATAGGAGACCTACACCTCTGACCATAAAGTGCCTCATAAGGAGACATTTGGATGCTAGAGTGAAAGTTGTTGTTGTAGGCAAACTCGATAAGAGGTAAGTGATCATACCAATTACCTTTGAAGTCAATCACGCAAGCTCTCAACATATCCTCCAAAGTCTGAATAGTACACTCTGCCTGGCCATCCGTCTATGGGTGAAAAGTTGTGCTAAGCTTCACCTGAGTATCAAGACCTCTCTGAAATGATCTCCAAAACTGGGATGTAAACTAAGTACCCCTATCTGAAATGATGGATAATGGGACACCATGCAATCGGACTATCCCTCGGATGTAGAGTCTGGCATAATCATCTGCTGAGTCTGTAGTCTTAACAGCCAAGAAGTGGGATGACTTTGTCATCCAGTCTACAATCACCCAAATCGAATTGTGTTGCCTTCGAGTACGAGGCAAACCTGTAATGAATTCCATATTGATCGCTTCCCACTTCCAAGTAGGAAGGTCAATATCCTGAGTCATGCCACCCAGTCGTTGATGCTCTACCTTTACTTGCTGACAGTTTGGACACTTAGCCACAAAACTGGTTATGTCCCTCTTCATACTATTCCACCAATAGACTTCACATAGATCACGGTACATCTTGGTGGCACCGAGGTGAATAGAATATCTAGAACTATGTGCCTCATTCAAAATATGTTATCTTAACCCATCTACATCTGGCACACACAATCAATCCTGATAGCGAAGCACACCATCTCCCCCTTGGGAGAAAACCTCAACTCTTTGTTGATGGACTGCACCCTTTAGCTGAAGCAAAATAGGATCACTATCTTGCTTTGCCTTCACTTTAGCTACCATAGATGATTCGGAACCATTCTGAACAATTACACCACCTTTTGTCGAGTCCATAAGGCAAACTCCCAACCGAGCAAGACTATGAACCTCCTTAACCAGTTCCTTCTTTCCGTCTTCAACTGAAGACACACTACCCATGGACAATCTACTAAGTGCATCCGCCACAACATTGGCCTTACCCGGATGGTAAAGCACACTTATGTCATAATCCTTAAGAAGGTCAAGCCATCTTCTTTGTTGCAAATTCAATTCCCTTTGAGTGAACACATACTGAAGACTCTTATGATCGGTGAAAACATCCACATGCACACCATACAAGTAATGTCTCCAAATCTTCAAGGCAAAAATCACAGTTGCTAACTCAAGATCATGAATAGGGTAGTTCTTCTCCTGGATCTTAAAGTGTCTAGAGGCATAAGAATCACTTTACCACGTTGCATCAAAACACAACCCAAACCAATCCTAGAAGCATCACAATACATAACAAAGTCTTCTAGGCCCTCGGGTAGAGCCAACACTGGAGCTGTGGTCAACCTAGTCTTCAATTCCTGAAAGTTCTTCTCACACAAATCAGACCACTAAAATTTAACCTTCTTTTGAGTGAATCGAGTCAAAGGGGAAGCAAAGGAAGAAAATCCTTCCACAAATATCCTGTAATAACCAGCCAAACCAAAAAAGCTCCTAATATAGAAAGGAGAAGTGGGTCTAGGCCAGTTCTTTACTGCCTCAATCTTTTGAGAATCAACTCGAATACCATCTTTAGTCACAATATGACCTAGAAAAGCAACAGACTGCATCCAAAACTCACACTTACAAAACTTAGCAAATAAATGCCGGTCCTTGAGGGTTTGCAACACCACTCTCACATGGCATGCATGCTCTTTCTCACTCCGAGAATAAATAAGAATATCATCAATGAAAACAATCACTAATATATCCAAATACTGCTTGAACACACGGTTTATTAAATCCATAAAAGCTGCGGGAGCATTCGTTAGACCAAAAGACATCACAACAAATTCAAAATGACCATATGGAGTCCTGAAAGTTGTCTTCGTAATATCACACTCTCGAACACAAAGTTGATGATAACCGGACCTAAGGTCGATCTTGGAGAAGAAACTAGCACCCTGAAGCTGATTGAACAAGTCATCAATCCTAGGAATGGGATACTTATTCTTAATTGTGACCTTGTTCAATTGACGGTAGTCAATACACATCCTAAGGGAACCATCCTTTTTCCGCACAAACAAAACTGGGGCACCCCATGGAGAAATGTTAGGCCTAATGAAACCCTTATCAAGAAGATCCTTCAACTGATCTTTTAACTCTTTAAGTTCTGCGGGATCCATTCTATTGGGAGGAATAGAGATAGGATTCGTATTTTGAAGAAGATCTATCCCAAAGTCAATTTCCCGTTCGGGAGGGACTCAGGGCAAATCTTCGGGAAACACTTTTGGGACTCATTCACAATAGGGACAGATTAAAGAGATGGGGTTTCGGATTCCGTGTCCATAACCCGAACTATATGATAAACACAACCCTTAGAAATTATCTTCTTAGCCTTAAGATAAGATATGAAATGACCTTTCGAGGAAGGAGGACTACCTTGCCATTCTAAGACAGGTTCATTTGGAAACTTGAAATTGACAACTCGAGTACGGCAATCAACCAAGGCATAACAAGCATACAACCAATTCATACCAAGAATAACATCAAAATCAGTCATCTCTAACTCTACTAAATCTGTTGGAGTGACACTATGAAGGACTGAGATAGGGCAATTTCGGTAGATTCTTTTGGCTAGTATTGACTCACCAACATGAGTAGAAATACAAAAGGGTTCTAAAAGTAATTCAGGATAAATTTTGAACTTGCATGCTACATAAGGGGTCACAAAAGATAGGGAGGCTCCGGGGTCCAACAAAGCATACACATCAAGGGAGAAGACTTTCAACATACTAGTGAAAACATCAGGTGAACTCTCCTGGTCCTAACGAGAGGACAAAGAATAAAAGTGGTTCTGGCGCTGACCACCAGAACTAAAAGCAATGCCCTACTGGGTTGGTCAACCTCCTGAAGCTGCTAGGGTAGACTGAGCCCTACTACCACCATTTCCCTTCTTAGCTGAAAGGCAATCTCTAACCCGATTCCAGCCTGACCTCATCCAAATCAACTACCTAAACCGGCTAGACACTCACCAAGATGAATCTTTCCACACTTGGTACAAATGGGGAAAGAAGACCCCTTTGCACCACTCCTCTGCGAATAAGAGCCAGCACCTCTACCGGACTGATCATGACGGGGCCTAGAGGCCTGAAAAGGAGCACTGGCTGAAGAATGCACGGGTCCTGATGACCTCTTCTAAAAGGAAGAGCGATGTCCACCTACAGACTTCTGATGGACAAAACCTGAACCCTCGGATCTAGCCCTCTTGTTCTCCCTAGCCATCTTCCTAAAATTTTCTACCTCGATCTGGTGAACATGGGTCATAATCCTGGAAATATTCATATCACTCAACAGCATAGCGGACCTATACTCTTTCTTTACCATATCTGAAACCCCATAGATAAACTTACTCATCTGATCATGCGGGTTTGCTACCATAGAGGGGGCATACCTAGACAACTGAGTGAACTCAAACTGTACTCTTGGACTGACATCGACCCATGTCTCAAGTTCACAAACTCTTCAGCCTTTGCTTGCCTCAACTCTCGGGGAAAGAACCAATCCCGAAAGGCGCTCTCAAAATACTCCCAAGTCATAGGGACCTCATCCCTAGCTCTTGCTTTCTTCCATTGCGTGATCCAGATATGAGCTACATCCTTGAGTTGATAGGACGTGAGCTCCACACAATCAACATCACCCACTGGCATAACATCAAAGATCTTCTTCACTTCATCAATAAAGCTAAGTGGGTCTCACACACTTTCGAACCCCAAAATTCAGTGGGTTCATTCGGACAAAATCACGAACTCGGGCTGCAACCCCACCTTGAGGGTGGACGGGGATAGAAGCCGGCTGGTTGGCCTGAGCGGCCATGGTCTGGGCTAGCAAATGGATGGCATTCCTGAACTCCTCATTCGTGACCTCGGAGGCCAGAACTGGAGGAGCAGCATTCCGAGTGGCTCGGTGAGGCATAGCACATCGAGGCATAATCTGAAACGTATAAGGAAAGGATTAGAGGGATGTTAGAGTTAAACTTTATCGCACGATATGATCTCATAAAAAAAGTGAACTTTTCCTAAGACATCTCATTGCCCCTCTCTCATAAGTGTGGTGCCCTTCACACGCATGAAAGAGATTCTACTTGATGCGGCTTCAGACACCCTAGGACTCTTGAACCAGAGGCTCTGATACCAAGTTTGTTATGCCCTGAGGCTACCCCCTGGACGTAACACGGGATCCGGAACACAAGTTCTCCAGATTAACCCTTGGTCATAGCATACTCAGAAATTAATTCAAAAAACATAGTGAAAGCATACTAGATACAAATAGGCAACCATAACTTAAATAAGGACAAGGCTTAAGAAATATCAACTTCATCCAACGGAAAACAAGTTTAGCTATGTCTGAAGCCTCTAAACTATCATAAGAGTTGATGGGACAAGACCCTTACTAGCTCGAGAAATCCAAAGAAAACAACATATGATAAATAGGTCTAATATTGGCCCTCGGATAATGAGGTCTCACCACTGGAAACTGGGACTCCGGCAAGATCTAGCCACGAGTATGAGGAAACAAGCCTGAATCTGCATCATCAAAGGATGTAACGCAAGATATGTGTTAGTACTATAGGATGTACTGAGTATGTGAGATATGCATGAATATGATGAAAACATACTTAAAACATACGTAAAACTAAGTTCATGCAAAAAGGGAACATCATAAGTGCACATCATAACTTGAGTGGTAAACATGAGATAAGAGTCAAAACTTCAAATAAATATCATAAACTTAAACAAGTCAAAACATTCGTGCAGGAGTTTCTTATAACCGACAATAGACCATGCGAGCTACATGGAATCTAACTATATAACCCTAGTTAGCAAAGCTGACTTGAACCGTGCCAAGGAACGAGTCACCATATCCAACTATATAACCCTACTTGGCAAAGCTGCCCTAATGCCCGCTAAAGCACAGGACACCATACATCATGATGTGGAACCACTCTCACAAGCCCATAAGGCAATTCATAACCTACGCTGGCAACGTAGTTTTGGACTTGGGTAATCGAACTCTCATTACTCAATGCTAAATACTACTCTCAAAACATGTACATATACCTCATAAATTAATAGTGGCACAATCTCATGTCAAATCTTACAGAAAAGCATAAAAACACATCGGGTATCATGAAATTCTCATATCATAAGTTCTTGAAGCTTAGCATAGCCATAATTCAAACATACTTTTTTTTTTATAAATTCATACTTGAAGAAGTAGGCATGCAATTTAAAAAGTACATAAGGACATGTTATTTAAACATGTAAACTTTCACTTGAAAACATGCAATCCAATGGAATCATGCTAGAAATCAACTTTCATGCTTGGGCTTTTGAAACCAATTAAGAAATCTTATTCAAATCATAATTAAACCATAAGAAACCATGACTTGATTCATAAAAATTGATTTCATAAGCTTTCCCCAATTTAGATCAAAACTCTAATTTCACAAGTTCATAATTCAAAATAAAAATTGGGGTTTTTGGGTATAAGGGTGAAAGGAACCCATTGTTGAATATCCACATACCTTGATTGAAGCTAACCCACTTGAAATTGAAAAGAAAAGAGACTTGATCTTGGAGTTGAGACTAGAAGTTTTTTCCCTTTTTGGGAGATGAATGAAGATTTGAGGAGAGACTTAGGCTAATGAGGGTGAAAACTGTCACGACCCAATTTCTCGGTCATGATGGCACCTACAACCCCCGGTAGGTGGACCAATCCCCGTAGCCCAGAACAGTTAGTAATGGGCTACAATCTAGCAAATAAGGGAACAAGACGAATAAAATAGATAACAGGGATATAAATATATACATATGCGGAAACTAAACCAAACCCAAGACATGGCATCATAGTATAGAGCCAAAACTACATACATGGAGTGCAAACGATCCAAAGAATATATACAGATGTCTCTGAATGGTAATAAAGTACATAAAGCAAAAGATAAACTAAAGCTAAGCTCCGATCGCCAATAGCTCACCCTCAGTCTGAAGTAGTCCCCAACAGATCTCCAAGCACGAATCACAACGATCTATCGGCGATGGCCCACACTAGGATCTGCACCCAAAGATGCAGGGGGTAGGGGTGAGCACCAAATACGAAGCATAAGGTACCCAGTAGGTATCATAGGCCGACTGGACACATATAAGATAAAAGCGCAGTAATAGACATAATAGAAGCAAGTAGTCACAGAAATCAATGAAACGTACACAGGAACTAGCCCAGAGGGAAATCAACAGAACCACATATGAGGCTAGTAAGCAGAATATACACACCATAGGCACAGGTGAAAGTAAGAAACAACGCACCTGGGGTCCTTGCAACAACAGTGTATACAAAATAAGTTTACGAAATGGACGGTATACCGGTAACCTCAAGTGTAAGAAGAAGAGAGAAAGAGTAATAATAGGCATGCTCAGAGACATGAATCAAACTCAACTAATCATACCAATCTCATGCTTATCCATAATAGAGAACAATTCTGTAAGTAAAAAGCAAAAAGTCTACCTACAGTCCCCCGGCCGCCCATACAACCGAGGAACACAAACAAGTGAAAACAAACCCTCCGGCATCCCATACTACCGGAGCGTACAATCAGCAAACAACAAACAAGGGTGGAGCCTCAAACAATGAATGATATGATGCATGAAGATCTCAAGTGAAATGGTATCTCTGTATGTACCTCCTCTGGCGCCGATCCGGCCCAGCAGGTAGGTTCCATGGAAGGACACTACCCGTATACCTCTACTCCACCGTATACCCCTCCTCCGGCACACGCAGCCCGTAGCCCCTGGCCCGGATGGCAAGGTCCATGGAGGTCCCAGACCCCATACTAAAACTCAGTATCAGAATATGTCGTCCGGAAGCAAGTCTGGTATCAAGATAGAGACCCAGTCTCGAATATGCAATGCCCAGACCCTGTCCAGGACTAAAGTAGTAGGAAAATGTCTCAAAAACCCCTCCAAGGGTGCCCGGGCGTAACCGGGTCTAAACAGTAAAAAAAGTCATCTCAGGTCCTCGGTCCGACCGAGGCTAAAAATCATCTCAAGTAGCAAGAAAACTCAACTAGCACTCCGGCCCTGCCGAGTCTAGTGTAGTAGTAAAACTGGTGTCTTAAAACATAATTTTACTTTCTTTTACCCAAGAATACTCACAAGTCAAATCAACCATTTCCAAATCATTTCCATCAAAAACGGGCCCCCCGGGCCATGCAAGGTTTAGAAAACAGTGCCAGTAGGCCCGAAGCCAAAACCACAGTAAAACATGGATAAAACCTCTTTATATGCATGGAAATGGTATGATCACACACAATAGCTGCCCCGCAGCTCACAATCAACCTATCGACCCTGCACAGGCCCACAGCTACTCAGCAAGCATAACCAGCCTAGAAGGATAATTCTATGCCCGGGACTCGCGGACATTCCCAAAATCCCACCTTCTATGTTCCAGAGTCAACAAGGCCTCACAGGACCACAAGGGTAAATAAAATATATCCGCAAATACTACAAGCAACGGAGGAATAAAAATAGGCGGACATGAATAAAGCGGTCGAGGTCTGTGGTACCAACCTAATAAACCAACCCAAGGATGCCCATTAATACAATTTTATTTTATATATACGGAGTCTAGGGAAAATAAATCGTAACCTACCTGTCGTCCGACGACAAGCTTGAACCTCTCCGAAAAATCCCCAACACGAAATCAAACTCGAACTCGGGCTTGAATAACTTGACGTCGATAATTGATTTTCCTTCCGAAATTAAACATAACCTCAAAATATGATTTCTCTACCAAACCCCTCTAATGCTCTATATAAATCCCACACAGTGACTATAGAACACATTTACGTATAAGTAGTATATATATGTCATAGGCAGTAGGTAAGTGAATTAATTAATGTAATCATTTAGAAATTAGCACTATTAAAATGATTAGGTGATGCCACCTTTCCACTTGCTATGCGCTGTGTTAGCCCTCCACTTCCACGTGGAAGTGGAGGTGGCAACCAATCCGATCCGTTAAGTATATACTCGGGTATTGCATAAATTCGTTGTAAAATAAATAAAATATTTTTAAATACACGCACGATGCTAATACAATTCTTAAGTTTAGGCTCGTAATTCGCCAACGCACGATTTTGATACTCAAGAATTCTCTCGGGATCCTCCCTTATGTTTTATCACTGTTTCGGAACTGAAATGGTATTTTAAAATGTGAAGTCGAGGCTTAAATCGAGTTTAACCCGACCCGGTTCGCAACCCGTTTTCTGCCAGACAGTCCGCGGTAAAATAGTCATAACTTTTTACTCCGAGATCAGTTGGACGTGAGGTTTTGTGCGTTGGAAACTAGACTCGTAGACCTTCGATTTGGTATTTCGGGGGACTTCTAACTCTTTATATATTGAGAGAAAAGCCCTGAGACATTTGACCCAAAGTTCAGAAAATTTTTTAACGAACTTACGATAACTTTTGTCGATTTGCTTGATTTCAAACTTATACGTGGAAATGACCGGAAGGGTCATTACATCATCCACTACTAAAAAGGGCTTTCGTCCTCGAAAGTCGAGGTCAAGGGGGTACCTGAAGGCTAAAATAGCTGTGGATACTGATCCCGCATATCTCTCTCGGTCTCCCAGGTAGCCTCCTCGACTGGACGGTGCCTCCACTGAACCTTAACAACCGGGATCTCTCGAGACCTTAATCTCCTGACATCTCTGGCCAAAATAGCTGCCGGCTCCTCAACAAAGGCTAAATCCTCACCCAACTGAACTGAATCCCACTGCAACACATGAGACTCATCTGGTACATACCGACGCAGCATCGAAACATGAAATACAGGATGTATAGCTGAAAACATCGGAGGCAAGGCTAGCTGATAGGCAACGCTACCGACCCTCTGAAGAATCTCAAACGGCCCAATGTACCTGGGGCTAAGCTTGCCCCGCCTACCAAATCTCATCACGCCCTTCATTGGCGATACACGGAGAAACACCAAGTCACCGACACTAAACTCCAAGGCACGACGCCTACGATCAGCATAACTCTTCTGCCTGCTCTGAGCTGCCCGAAGTCTATCCTGAATCACTCGGACTCGGTCTAAGGAATCTCGAAGCAAATCTGTGCGCTGTGGCCCAACACTAAAACCATCAAACCAACCTACCGGTGATCTGCAACGCCTGCCATACAAAGCCTCAAAAGGTGCCATGCCGATACTCGAATGGAAGCTGTTATTATAAGCAAACTCTGCCAAGGGAACAAACTAATCCCATGAACCTCCGAAGTCAAGAACACAGGCCCGAAGCATGTCCTCCAGAATCTGAATAGTCCTCTCGGACTGGCCATCTGTCTGAGGGTGGAAAGCGGTACTAAGATGAACCTCTGTACCCAAATCTCGCTGAATAGCCCTCCAGAACTGAGATGTGAACTGAGTGCCACGGTCTGAAATGATAGAAGCTGGGACCCCATGCAACCGAACAATCTCACGAAGGTAGATCTGAGCTAGCCTCTCAGCACCATAAGAAGTCTGAACCGGCAAGAAATGTGCTGACTTAGTCAGCCTATCAACAATCACCCATATGGAATCAAACCCATGGGAAGTACGAGGCAAACCAACAACGAAGTCCATAGTAATCCCTTCCCACTTCCACTCAGGAATGGACGTCGCTGGATCAAACCACCAGGTCTCATTTGTGCTCGAACAAGCCTGCTGACAGTTCAAAGACCGAGTACAAAACTCCGCTATATCCCGCTTCATACCACTCCACCAGTAAAGCTGTCTCAAATCTCTATACATCTTTGTTGTGCCAGGGTGAATGGATTATCTAGTACAATGTGCCTCATGAAGTATCAACTGAATCAAATCACTAATCCTCGGAACACAAAGGCGACTATCAAACCTCAGAACCCCATCTGAATCTAGAGTAGCCCGACTGGTCTCACCCTGAACAACCCGACCACGAAGGTCACACAACTGCTGATCCTCAAACTGACGGCTCTGAATCTGATCAACCAAAGTAGAACGAACCTCAATACTGGCAAGAACTCTGCTAGGATCCGACAAGTCAAGCCTAACCAAACGGTTAGCCAAGGACTGGATGTCCAAGGCCAATGGTCGCTCTGAAACTGAAAGAGAAGCTACGCTACCCATACTCACCGCCTTCCAGCTCAAGGCATCCGCTACCACGTTTGCCTTGCCCGGATGATACAGAATAGTGAAGTCATAGTCCTTCAATAACTCGACCCATCTCCTCTGTCTTGAGTTCAACTCCCGCTGACTCG
>QJPP01005015.1:0-16629 GCA_003996215.1 Jaltomata sinuosa
AAGATAAACTAAAGCTAAGCTCCGATCGCCAAGAGCTCACCCTCAGTCTGAAGTATTCCCCAACAGATCTCCAAGCACGAATCACAGCGATCTAACGGCGATGGCCACGCTAGGATCTGCACCCAAAGATGCAGGGGGTAGGGGTGAGCACCAAATGCGAAGCATAAGGTACCCAGTAGGTATCATAGGCCGACTGGGCACATATAAGATAAAAGCGTAGTAATAGACAGAATAGAAGCAACTAGTCACAGAAATCAACGAAAGATACACAGGAACTAGCCCAGAGGGAAATCAACAGAACCACATATGAGGCTAGTAAGAAGAATATACACATCATAGGCACAGGTGAAAGTAAGAAATAACGCACCTGGGGTCCTTGCAACAACAGTGTATACAAATAAGTTTACGAAATGGACGGTATACCGGTAACCTCAAGTGTAAGAAGAAGAGAGAAAGAGTAATGATAGGCATGCTCAGAGACATGAATCAACTCAACTAATCATATCAACCTCAAATCCAGAAACTAACAGTCTATGCAGTAAACGCAATTTCATACTTAAACCGCACAGGGAACAATTCGTAAGTAAATAGCAAAAGTCTACCTACAGTCCCCCGGCCGCCCATACAACCGAGGAACACAAACAAGTGAAAATAAACCCTCCGGCATCCCATACTACCGGAGCGTACAATCAGCAAACAACAAACAAGGGTGGAGCCTCAAACAATGAATGATATGATGCATGAAGATCTCAAGTGCCATGGTATCTCTGTATGTACCTCCTCCAGCGCCGATCCAGCCCAGCAGGTAGGTTCCATGGAAGGACACTGCCCGTATACCTCTACTCCACCGTATACCCCTCCTCCGGCACACGCAGCCCGTAGCCCCTGGCCCAGATGGCAAGGTCCATGGAGGTCCCAGACCCCATACTAAAACTCAGTATCAGAACATATATCAAGATAGAGACCCAGTCTCGATATCAAGATAGAGACCCAGTCTCGAATATGCATGCCCAGACCCTGTCCAGGACTAAAAATAGTAGGAAAATATCTCAAAAACCCCTCCAATGGTGCCCGGGCGTAGCCGGGTCTAAACAGTAAAAAATCATCTCAGGTGCTCGGTCCGACCGAGGCTAAAAATCATCTCAAGTAAAAAGAAAACTCAACTAGCACCCCGGCCCTGCCGAGTCTAGCGATAATCGTAAAACTGATGATTTTAAACATAATTTTACTTTCTTGCCCAAAAATATTCACAAGTTAAATCAAACCATTTCCAAATTATTTCCATAAAAAATTGGCCCCCCGGGCCATGCAAGGTTTAGAAAATGGTGCCAGTAGGCCCGAAGCCCAAACCGTAGTAAAACATGTATAAACCTCTTTATATGCATGAAAATGGTATGATCAAACACAATAGCTGCCCAGCAGCTCACAATCAACCTATCGACCCTGCACAGGCCCACAGCTACTCAGCAAGCATAACCAGCCTAGAAAGATAATTCTATGCCCGGGACTCGCGGACATTCCCAAAATCCCACCTTTTATGTTCCAGAGTCAGCAAGGCCTCACAGGACCACAAGGGTAAATAAAATATATCGGCAAATACTACAAGCAACGGAGGAACAAAAGTAGGCAGACATGAACAAAGCGGTCGAGGTCTGTGGTACCAACCTAATAAACCAACCCAAGGATGCCCATTAATACAATTTTATTCTATATATGCGGAGTCTAGGGAAATTAAACCGTAACCTACCTGTCGTCCGATGACAAGCTTGAACCTCTCCGAAAAGCTCCAAAATGAAATCACACTCGAACTCGGACTTGAATAACTTGACGTAGATAATTGATTCCCTTCAAAAATTTAATATAACGTCAACATAGAATTGGTTTCACCAACCCTTCACTGTATGCGTAAGTATGTATAAGGAGTGGTCAACAAACATTACACTTGGTAATGAATGAAACCAAAAGTTCCATGAACTTGCTGACTTCCAATATAAATAGCACTAGCTATGTATTGGTAGGTGATGGCCACCTAATGGACAAGTGGCAGCATTCACTTTGGTGTGGCATCCCTTGATTCCACGTGGAATCTTGGTGTCACACCATAATATATTCTTTCCCGATTATGTATATATTCGGGTATTGCGTAAATTCGTGGTAAAATAAATATAGCTTTTTAAATATACCATAATTATTATAAAATTATTTCGAATAAAACCTACTATGTTATAATAATAAATTTCAACATAACTAAATTTACTATCTCCGTAAAAATATTACAATGTATAAAAACCTTATAAAATAAATACATATACACTTATATCGTAACAAAAATATTTTTCATAAACCTTTAAAATATTTTGAAAAGGTAATAATAATATAATTTTTACCAAATTCAACTTTTAAATAAAATATTTTCAAATACACGCGCGATGCTAATAAAATTCTTAAGCTTAGGTTCGTAATTCACCAACGCACGATTTTGATACTCAAGAATTCTCTCGGGATCCTCCCTTATGTTTTATCACTATTTCGGAACTGAAATGGCGTTTTAAAACGTGAAGTTGAGGCTTCAATCGAGTTTAACCCGACCCGGTTCGCGACCCGGTTCGCAACCCATTTTCTGCCAGGCAGTCCGCGGTAAAACAGTCATACCTTTTTACTCCGAGATCAGTTGGACGTGAGGTTTTGTGCGTTGGAAACTAGACTCGTAGACCTTCGATTTGGTATTTTGGGGGACTTCTAACTCTTTATATATTGGGAGAAAAGCCCAGAGACATTTTACCCAAAGTTTAGGAAATTTGTTAAAGAACTTACGATAGCTTTTGCCGACTTGCTTGCTTCAAAACTTATAATGCGACCAACCAAATGGACCCAACTCCGAAATACCGGTCCTGACGAGCCTTAAGTGACTTGGGGCCGCTACAAACAAGCTCTAACAGTTCAAGGAAAACGTATACGTGGAGATAACCGTAAGTGTCATTACATCATCCACTACTAACAAGGACTTTCGTCCTCGAAAGTCAAGGTCAAGGGGGTACCTGAAGGCTAAAATAGCTGCGGATACTGATCCCGCATATCTCTCTCAGTCTCCCAGGTAGCCTCCTCGACTGGACGGTGCCTCCATTGAACCTTAACAATCGGGATCTCTCGAGACCTCAATCTCCTTACATCTCTGGCCAAAATAGCTGCCGGCTCCTCAACAAAGGCTAAATCCTCACCCAACTGAATTGAATCCCACTGCAACACATGAGACTCATCTGGGACATACCGACGCAACATCAAAACATGAAATACAGGATGTATAGCTGAAAATATTAGAGGTAAGGCTAACTGATAGGCAACGCTACCAACCCTCTGTAGAATTTCAAACGGCCCAATGTACCTGGGGCTAAGCTTGCCCCGCCTACCAAATCTCATTACGCCCTTCATGGGCGATACACGGAGAAACACCAAGTCACCGACACTAAACTCTAAGGCACGAAGCCTACGATGAGCATAACTCTTCTGCCTGCTCTGAGCTGTCCGAAGTCTATCCTGAATCACTCGGACTCGGTCTAAGGAATCTCGAAGAAAATCTGTGCTCTGTGGCCCAGCACTAAAACCATCAAACCAACCTACCGGTGATCTGCAACGCCTGCCATACAAAGCCTCAAAAGGTGCAATGTCGATACTCGAATGGAAGTTGTTATTATAAGCAAACTCTGCCAAGGGAACAAACTGATCCCAAGAACCTCCAAAGTCAAGAACACAGGCCCGAAGCATGTCCTCCAGGACCTAAATGGTCCTCTCGGACTGGCCATCTGTCTGAGGGTGGAAAGCGGTACTAAGATGAACCTCTGTACCCAAATCTCGCTGAATAGCCCTCCAAAACTGAGATGTAAACTGGGTGTCGCGGTCTGAAATGATAGAAGCTGGGACCCCGTGCAACCGGACAATCTCACGAAGGTAGATCTGAGCTAACCTCTCTGCGCCATAAGAAGTCTGAACCGGCAAGAAATGTGCTGACTTAGTCAGCCTATCAACAATCACCCATATGGAATCAAACCCATGAGAAGTACGAGGCAACCCAACAACAAAGTCCATAGTAATCCCTTCCCACTTCCACTCAGGAATGGAAAGTCGCTGCATCAAACCACCAGGTCTCATGTGCTCGAACTTAACCTGCTGACAGTTCAAGCATCGAGATACAAACTCCGCTATATCCTGCTTCAGACCACTCCACCAGTAAAGCTGTCTCAAGTCCCTATACATCTTTGATGTGCCAGGGTGAATGGAGTATCTAGTAAAATGTGCCTCATGAAGTATCAACTGAATCAAATCAGTAATCCTTGGAACACAAAGGCGACTATCAAACCTCAGAACCCCATCTGAATCTAGAGTAGCCCGACTGGTCTCACCCTGAACAACCCGATCACGAAGGTCACACAATTGCTGATCCTCAAACTGACGGCTCTGAATCTGATAAATCAAAGTAGACCGAACCTTAACACTGGCGAGAACTCTGCTAGGATCCGACAAGTCAAGCCTAACCAAACGGTTAGCTAAGGACTGGATGTCCAAGGCCAATGGTCGCTTTGAAACTGAAAGAGAAGCTAGGCTACCCATACTCACCGCCTTCCGGCTCAAGGCATCCGCTACCACGTTTGCCTTGCCCGGATGATACAAAATAGTGAAGGCATAGTCCTTCAGTAACTCGACCCATCTCCTCTGTCTCGAGTTCAACTCTCGCTGACTCATGATATACTGAAGACTACAGTGATCGGTGAATATCTCACAGTGAACTCCATATAGGTAATGCCTCCAGATCTTGAGCGCGAAAACTACCGCCACCAACTCTAAGTCATGAGTGGGGTAGTTGCGCTCGTGAATCTTCAGCTGCCTCGACGCATATGCTATTACTCAACCCTGCTGCATCAACACACAACAAAGACCAACCCCAGAAGCATCACAATACACGGAGAAGCTCTGACCCTCAACCGGCAAAGTCAAAACTGGAGCTGAAGTCAATAAGGCCTTAAGCCTCTGGAAGCTATCCTCACACTGATCCGACCACTGAAATGGGGTATCCTTCCTAGTCAGCATAGTCAAGGGTGCTGCTATGGAAGAAAATCCGTCAACGAACTGTCTGTAGTAACCTGCTAACCCAATAAAGCTGCGAACCTCAGTAGCAGTAGTAGGTCTAGGCCACTCACAAACTGCTGAAATCTTTCCCGGATCAACCCTAATCCCATCCGTAGACACCACGTGCCCCAGGAATGCAACTGACTCAAGCCAAAACTCGCACTTTGAGAACTTGGCATAAAGCCGATGATCTCTCAAAGCCTGGAGTATAACCCTCAAGTGCTGCTCATGCTCATCTCTACTACGCGAGTATACCAAGATGTCGTCTATAAAAACTATCATGAATGAGTCCAAATACGGGCCAAGAACCATGTGTATCAAGTTCATAAAGGCTGCAGGGGCATTAGTCAACCCAAAAGACATCACTAGGAACTCATAATGGCCATAACGTGTCCTGAATGCTGTCTTAGGGATGTCCACCGCCCTAATCCTCAACTGATGGTAGCCAGACCTCAAATCAATCTTCGAAAACACGACTGAACCCTGAAGCTGGTCAAACACATCATCAATCCTCGGCATCGGATACCTATTCTTCACTGTCACCCTATTCAGCTGCCGATAATCAATACACATGCGCATCGACCCATCCTTCTTCTTCACGAAGAGAACAGGAGCACCCCAAGGTGACACACTAGGTCTAATAAACCCCTTAGCTAATAGATCCTGGAGCTGCTCCTTAAGCTCCCTCAACTCAGCCGGAGCCATACGGTAAGGAGAAATAGAAATAGGCCTAGTGCCCGGCTCTAGCTCAATAGCGAAATCAATATCCCTCTCAGGTGGAAGGCCTGGCAGGTCGGTAGGAAACACATCGAGGAAGTCTCTAACCACAAACGTACTCAGAGAAGTAGGAGTCAGCACTAACATCTCGGACATATGCTAGATAAGCTAAACACCCACGGGAAATCAACTCCTAGCTCGAGAGACAAGAGATGATCCAGTATAGTGCATGGCTGAACCGAACTCTGCCACACAACCGGGGATACAACCCGTGGCACAGCTAGTAAATCGGTCTTGGCAATACTAAATCGAAAACACAATTGAGCACACGGTGAGGGGATAACCAGTCCATGCCCAGTATCACATCAAAATCTAGCATATCAAGAATCATCAAATAACCCCAAGTCTCTGAATCACCAATAGATAGCATACAAGATCTCACAATCTGATCCACTACTAAAGAATCTCCTACTGGGGTCGAAACAGAAACAAGAACAGATAATGGCTCACTAGCCAACCCCAAACAAGGCACAAAGTAGGCAGATACATATGAACAAGTGGATCCAGGATCAAATAAAGTCATAGCAGACTGATGGCACACAGAAATCGTACCTATAATCACAACATCTGAGGCCTCTGCCTCTGGTCTCCTAGGGACCGCGTAAAACTGACGACGACCTCCACCTGTCCGACCGCCATCCCTACCACCTGCTCTGCCGTGCGGAGCACTACCTCTACTCTAACGACCACCCCCTCTAGCCGGGGGCTGAACTACCCGTAAAGGCTCGGCCAACTGAACTGTACCCTGCTGAGGGAAATCTCTAGCAAAATGACCAATCGCACCACAAGTAAAACAAGCCCCTGACGGCCTACTCAGTCGAGGTGAACCAGCAGATCCCGTATGACCACCACGACCTGATGCCCCAAAAACTGTACCCCTCGAAGACTGGCCGCTATAGCCCTGATGGCTGCTCTGACCCTGCTCGAACTGGGTACTACCGAAAGTCTGAAGGGAAGCCTGAACCGGTCGGCTGGACTGACCCTGGTACTGTTGTGGCTGATAACTCCGGCTCCACTGGCCAGGACCTCTACCACCATATCTGGAACCACTATAGACACCCTGATGTCGGGGCCTCTTATCTCTGGACCCCTGATCATGTCGTTGTAAGTCCTCCACAGTGTGGGCATAGTCTACAATAGCCTGGAATGACCGACCACTGGCAATCAATATCTCAGCTGGCTGCCTGATCTCTGGCCTCAAACCCCATATAAATCTGCGAATCCTATCAGCCTCGGTAGGAACGATCATAGCTCCGAACGGTGCTAGCTGATGGAAACAGGTCTCATACTCTGAGATAGTCGTAGACCCCTGCACAAGGTGGGTAAACTACTCCCTGCGACGCTCATGATCACTCTGAGGTAGGAACTTGGCCATAAATGCCTCATAAAACTCAGACCAGGTCAAAGGAGGTGACGACGGTGGTCTACAAGCAACCTGGGCTCTCAACCATAACTTAGCTGGGCCCTCCAACTGATAGGTAGTATAACCAACCCCGTGAGTCTCCAACAAACCGAAATGATGCAACATCTCCTCACAGGTAGTAATAAAGTCATGTGGATCCTGTCCAGAAGTACCAGCGAACCTCGGAGGTGCTAACCTCAAAAACCTACCCAACGCCTTCTACTCTGACTCTGTCATAACTGGGCGAGGAGCAAGAGGCTGTGCAACAGATAGAACCGGAATGACCTCCGCACGGGGAGCCATAGTATCCGGCTGTGCTCCTGAGCTCTGTGCACCCAGGGCTGCCCCCTGAGCGGATGTCTGCGCTACCTCAGAAGGCCGCTCTCCAATCACACCCAAAAGCTATAATAGTAATCCCCGAATATCTTGAGACTGAGCTGCGGCTGGAGCTGGCACATAAGTGGGCACTGGAGCTGGTACTGGAGCTGGCGCTGGAGCTGGTGGTACCTGGGCTGACCCCTAAACCACATGCTGCTCGGGCTCTATCTCCACCCTAGCAGCTCTAGCAAGTGCCACTGATCGAGGGCATCCTCGACCCTTAGCTGGAGTGAGAGGCTCATCTTCGTGTGATGCCGATGATCTCGTACGAACCATCTGCGGAAGAATGAAGTAGAACAAATGAGATTTCCAGAAACTTCAAGGGTTCTACGCACGACACAGAAGCAATGAAAGAGTCAAATTTCCTAAAATTCCACTGTAGCCTCCCAAAGATTGAGTACGGACGTCTCCGCCCCGATCCGCAGGACTCTACTAGACATTGGCTTCTATACGATGACACCGGTGAACCTGGCTCTGATACCAAGTTGTCACGACCCAATTTCTCGGTCATGATGGCACCTACAACCCCCGATAGGTGAACCAATCCTCGTAGCCCAAAACAGTTAGTAATGGGCTGCTATCTAACAAATAAGGGAACAAGACAAAGAGAACAGATAAAAGGGATATAAATATATACATATGCGGAAACTAAACTAAACCCCAAGACCTGGTATCATAGTATAGATCCCCAACTACATACATGGAGTGCAACTAATCCAAAATAATATATACAGATGTCTCTGAATGGTAATAGATGTTACATGAAGCAAAAGATAAACTAAACTAAGCTCCGATCGGAACAAGAGCTCACCCTCAGCCCTGAATAGGTCCACACAGATTCTCCAAGCACGAATCAACAACGGATCTATACGTGCGATGGCCCACGCTACAAAAGATCTGCACCTCAAAGATGCCGGGGTAGTGGGGTGAGCACCAAATGCGAAGCATAAGGTACAGTAGGTATCATGAGCCGACTGGGCACATATAAGATAAAGAGCGTAGTAATAGACCAGAGTAAAGCAGTAGTCACAGAAATTTAATGAAAGGTACACAGGAACTAGCGCCAGAGGGAAATCAACAAATTCCACATATGAGGCTAGTATAGCAGAATATACACACCATAGGGCACAGGTGAAAGTAAAGAAATAAAACGCACCTGGGGTCCTTGCAATAACAGTGTATACAAAATAAGTTTACGAAATGGACGGTATACCGGTAACCTCAAGTGTAAGAAGAAGAGAGAAAGAGTAATGATAGGCATGCTCAGAGACATGAATCAACTCAACTAATCATATCAATCTCAAATCCAGAAAACTAACAGTCTAGCAGTAACCAATCTCATACTTATCCCTAATAGAGAACAATTCTGTAAGTAAATAGCAAAAGTCTACCTACAGTCCCCCGCCCGCCCATACAACCGAGGAACACAAACAAGTGAAAACAAACCCTCCGGCATCCCATACTACCGGAGCGTACAATCAACAAACAACAAACAAGGGTGGAGCCTCAAACAATGAATGATATGATGTATGAAGATCTCAAGTGCCATGGTATCTCTGTATGTACCTCCTCCGGCGCCGATCCGGCCTAGCAGGTAGGTTCCATGGAAGGACTCTGCCCGTATACCTCTACTCCACCGTATACCCCTCCTCCAGCACACGCAGCCCGTAGCCCCTGGCCCGGATGGCAAGGTCCATGGAGGTCCCAGACCCCATACTAAAACTCAGTATCAACACATGTCGTCCGGTATCAAGATAGAGACCCAGTCTCGAATATGCAATGCCCAGACCCTGTCCAGGACTAAAGTAGTAGGAAAATGTCTCAAAAACTCCTCCAAGGGTGCCCGGGCATAACCGGGTCTAAACAGTAAAAAGTCATCTCAGGTGCTCGGTCCGACCGAGGCTAAAAATCATCTCAAGTAGCAAGAAAACTCAACTAGCACCCCGGCCCTGCCGAGTCTAGCGATAATCGTAAAACTGATGATTTTAAACATAATTTTACTTTCTTTACCCAAAATATTCACAAGTTAAATCAAACCATTTCCAAATTATTTCCATCAAAAATGGCCCCCCCGGGCCATGCAAGGTTTAGAAAATAGTGCCAGTAGGCCCGAAGCCAAAACCATAGTAAAACATGGATAAAACCTCTTTATATGCATGAAATGGTATGATCAAAACACAATAGCTGCCCAGCAGCTCACAATCAACCTATCGACCCTGCACAGGCCCACAGCTACTCAGCAAGCATAACCAGCCTAGAAGGATAATTCTATGCCCGGGACTCGCGGACATTCCCAAAATCCACCTTCTATGTTCCAGATTCACAAGGCCTCACAGGATCATAAGGGTAAATAAAATATATCGGCAAGTACTACAAGCAACGGAGGAACAAAAGTAGGCGGACATGAATAAAGCGGTCGAGGTCTGTGGTACCAACCTAATAAACCAACCCAAGGATGCCCATTAATACAATTTTATTCTATATATGCGGAGTCTAGGGAAATTAAACCGTAACCTACCTGTCGTCCAATGACAAGCTTGAACCTCTCCGAAAAGCTTCGAAATGAAATCACACTCGAACTCGGACTTGAATAACTTGATGTAGATAATTGATTCCCTTCAAAAATTTAATATAACGTCAACATAGAATTGATTTCACCAACCCTTCACTGTATGCGTAAGTATGTATAAGGAGTGGTCAACAAACATTACACTTGGTAATGAATGAAACCAAAAGTTCCATGAACTTGCTGACTTCCAATATAAATAGCACTAGCTATGTATTGGTAGGTGATGGCCACCTAATGGACAAGTGGCAGCATTCACTTTGGTGTGGCATCCCTTGATTCCACGTGGAATCTTGGTGTCACACCATAATATATTCTTTCCCGATTATGTATATATTCGGGTATTGCGTAAATTCGTGGTAAAATAAATATAGCTTTTTAAATATACCATAATTATTATAAAATTATTTCGAATAAAACCTACTATGTTATAATAATAAATTTCAACATAACTAAATTTACTATCTCCGTAAAAATATTACAATGTATAAAAACCTTATAAAATAAATACATATACACTTATATCGTAACAAAAATATTTTTCATAAACCTTTAAAATATTTTGAGAAGGTAATAATAATATAATTTTTACCAAATTCAACTTTTAAATAAAATATTTTCAATTACACGCGCGATGCTAATAAAATTCTTAAGCTTAGGTTCGTAATTCACCAACGCACGATTTTGATACTCAAGAATTCTCTCGGGATCCTCTCTTATGTTTTATCACTGTTTCGGAACTGAAATGGCATTTTAAAACGTGAAGTTGAGGCTTAAATCGAGTTTAACCCGACCCGGTTCGCGACCCGGTTCGCAACCCGTTTTCTGCCAGACAGTCCGCGGTAAAACAGTCATAACTTTTTACTCCAAGATCAGTTGGACGTGAGGTTTTGTTCGTTGGAAACTAGACTCGTAGAACTTCGATTTGGTATTTTGGGGGACTTCTAACTCTTTATATATTGGGAGAAAATCCCAGAGACATTTTACCCAAAGTTCAGGAAATTTGTTAAAGAACTTACGATAGCTTTTGCCGACTTGCTTGGCTTCAAAACTTATAATGCGACCAACCAAATGGATCCAACACCGAAATACCGGTCCTGACGAGCCTTAAGTGACTTGGGGCCGCTACAAACAAGCTCTAACGGTTCAAGAAAAACGTATACGTGGAGATAACCGTAAGGGTCATTAGTATTTTGAATCTAGGAAATGATTTAGGCATTTCTGTTTATTAGGCTATTTTATTCTTCTTTTTACCAATCTAAATTGTGATCCTAGTTAGCCCAGTTGAGCCTTTAGCCTATTCTTTGGTAGCCTTTTCTAAAGCCTATCCCTTTTGTTCTAACCAGTTTGAAGTATCCAATTAACTCCTAAGCACTTTTAAAAAGAATGATGGAAAGTTTGAAAGGAGTAAGAATCAGGGAAATAGATTAAGGTAAGAGGATTTAGAAGAAGACTAAGGGTACGCGACTAGCAGTGTCAAAAGTAACATGGGGCAAAGAAAAAAAAGAGAGAATAAATAATAAATTACTCCTTGCCAATGATCTGTGAATGCTTTTAAAAGGTGATGGGTGAACTATGAATGCAATGGGTATGAAGGAGGAGGAAGAAGAAGGATAGTTGGTAGAAAAGTGAGCCAGAAAAGAAAGGATTTGTGATGTATTAAGGCACATTCCATACCTTTTGACGAGGATTCCTTGTGGTTCTTGAGCATGTTTAGTATGATATGATGCATTTTTGGTTGAGTTACAGGTATAATGGACTAAGGACACCACAAGGATGAAAAGGTCAGCAAAAAAGGCTTATTATGAGTCATTGTGAATGATTTTGAGTGGTGGTGCCAACCGAGGTTTAAAAAACAGAACTGAAGTGGAACCTGGAGGTTAAAACGACCACCAAAATAGACTATTATAATCCAAAACTGGTCATTCTGGTGGCCGTTCCCCAGGACTAGAAATGCTGAAAAATCT
The DNA here is from genome assembly GCA_003996215.1 of Jaltomata sinuosa. Lineage (NCBI taxonomy): Eukaryota > Viridiplantae > Streptophyta > Magnoliopsida > Solanales > Solanaceae > Jaltomata > Jaltomata sinuosa. The sequence continues at coordinate 12,212 of QJPP01005015.1, forward strand.
GCATTTTACAACGCCCAAGAGAACGGACCATTTTGGATAATAACGGTCTATTTTGGAATCCATTTTAGGTACTATTTTAAGTCCAAAAGCTAGGTGAAATATGGATGTTATCATGGTGCAAAGAACGGTTCATTTTGAGCAAAAAGGGTCCATTTTGGTGACCGTACAGGATGACGCGAGTTACCTTTCCTAGACCTTTTAGGATATGATTCCTACTCGCCTATAAATAGCATCCTTAGGTTATTTTCTCACATACATCATAAGCTACAATTCTTTTATGTTTTGTATTGGTTTTGAACAGTTTGAGTGTTACTTTGCTTAGGATTCAAGAACATCTTTTGGTTTTCAATCAAATTTCTAAGTATGTCTCTCTTGATTCATATTATCTCTCTAGGAGTCATCTTTAACCTTGAATGCTATTAATAGATTCTACAGCAATAGTCCCTCAAACTCGGAAAGTAATAACAAAAATAGCTAACCTAATAGCAGATTCCGCAGCTGCCACCGTTGGAACCAATGAAGCAAATGATTGACCCATCATATCATCCGAAGAAACAAAAAATACCAAAAAGGTTGAGTAGTTTGCAAATCCGATCCCTAAGCCAGGTAGCCTTTGACAGGTTTCCCATGCAAAAGAGTTCGCCCAGCTTCTGACCATGATTTTCTTATTTCTAGCATGAGTAACTAAACTCATCTCGGGGGTTGTGAATCCCCATAATGGGTGAAATCTAGGGATAACTATCATTATATAATTGATTAGTTTGATTGGATGATTTGTTAACTCTCATTATAATTGTGATTAATGGTTGCAAATATTAGTCTAACACTGGAAAACCCTAGTTTGTGCCCGGAAGGGTGAATTAGGATTAGAAAGAGTTAATTGGCAAGAACTCAAGGCATTACCCTTGTTTAATTGAACTACGTAGGGATACATTGGTTTTACTTGGCAAACTATGATCAGGATGTAATTATGCTTCATTGTATTTGGGAAAATAAGTGAAGAAAAGATCATTCCCATACCGGAAGATAAGGATTGGTTACTAATTGGTCATTGCTTATCTGTATCAAACTAGGATAGACTATAAAGGTAGTTGTAACCCCTAGAATTAGCCTATTACGTGGTGAATCAACCCCGGCTCATCTCAAATCTTGATTTTTCAATGTTTACTTACTTCAAACTTTAGCTATATATAAATCTTCTATACACTCGCTTAGGAATAAGAATTGGCATAGAGTAAAGTAACCTAAAGGACTTCGAGTATTGTGTTTCTTACCCTATTCCCGGTGGAATTCAACTCCAATGTAATAGTTGGGTTACTATATTTGATAGAGATCATTTACACTTATAAAAAGGGTGTAGTTTGAATGCATCAAGTCCCAAGTGGAAGCTCTAGTGTCTATTTTATAGGTGTACAACAGATCTATTAGGTGGAGTATGTCTGACATTATTGGGATCCCTTCGGGTATTTGCTCACACAAAATTCAGCTAGATGAGGGTTGTATTCCTAGTGTTGAACACCAAAGGAGGATAAATCTTCCAATGCAAGAAGTGGTAAAGAAAGAAATCATCAAGTTGTTGGATAACAATGTGGTATTTCCTATTGTAGATAGCAAGTGAGTGAGTCCAGTTCAATGTGTGCCAAAGAAAGGAGGGATGACTATTGTCCCTAATAGAAAGAATGAGCAGATTCCCATGCGTATAGTCATAGGATGGAGAGTGTGCATGGACTATGGGAAGTTGAACACCTAGACCAAGAAGGACCATTTCCTTATGTCGTTCATAGATCAGATGCTTGATAGACTCGCAGGTAGAGAGTGGTACTATTTTATTGATGGTTACTCAGGGTATAATCAGATTTATATTGCCCTAGAAGATCAAGAAAAAACCACTTTCACTTGTCCGTATGGTACTTTTGCATTCAAACAGATGTCATTTGGTCTGTGTAATACACCTACAACTTTTTAGAAGTACATGATTTCTATCTTTTTTGACATGGTGGAAGACACGATTGAGGTTTTCATGGATGACTTCTCAGTTGTCGGTGACTCTTTTGAAGCTTGCCTTGATCACTTGTAAAAAGTGATAAAATAGTGGGAAAAGACTAACCTTGTGTTGAACTAGGAGAAGTGCCATTTTCTTGTGAAATAAGGTATTATGTTGGACATAAGATCTACGAAAGAGGAATAAAGGTAGACAAAGCTAAGATTGAAGTCATTTCAAGTGTTGCCTCCTCCAATTTTGGTGAAAGGTGTTCATAGTTTTCTGGGGCATGCTGGTTTCTACTGGCATTTTATTAAGGATTTCTTGAGGATTGAAAATGCCATGAGCAAATTGCTGGAGAAGGACACAAAGTTCATTTTTGATGACGCATGTTTGAAGGCATTTGAATGCCTGAAAGAAAAGCTCATCTCAGCACCCATTATTATTGCACTAGATTAGACCCAGTTACTTGAGGTAATGTGTGATGCTAGTGGGTTGGCCTTAGGTGATGTTCTTAGGACTGCAAGGAGAAGATCTTTCATCCTATCTATTATGCTAATAAATCGTTGAATGTTGCCCAAAGGAACTGCATTATGATAGAGCAGGAGCTGCTGGCAGTAGTTTATGCCTTTCAGAAGTTCAGAGCTTATTTGTTAGGTACTAAGATTGTTGTTCATACTGACCATGCATCAATTTGGTATCTTCTGGCAAAGAAAGATGCATAGCCTAGGCTGATTAGATGGGTACTCTTATTCAAGAGTTTGATTTTGAGGTGAAAGACCGAAAGGGGACAGAGAATCAGGTTGTGGATCATTTGTAAAGGTTAGATCAAGAAGGGAGACCTAAGTGTGAACTGAGATCAATGAAGCATTTCAGGATGAGTATGTCTAGCAGCCTCTCAAGATCGTACTCAACTTAACATCATCAAATTGCTTACCTTTAATCTGATCAAGAAAAAAGGACCTCGCCTCCACACATGCTAATGATCAACCCCTTTCATACACTTCCAACCTTATGAAACTGTTAGCTAGAGTCTGGATATCTCTAGCCAACGAACGTCTAGTAACTTTCAAATAGGCCAAGCTACCCATACTCTTAGTCTTTCTACTTAATGCATCGGTTACTACATTAGCCTTACCTAGATGGTACAAAATAATAATGTCATAATCCTTGAGTAACTCCATCCACCTTCTTTGCCTTAAGTTCAAGTCTTTTTGAGTGAAAACATGTTGCAAGCTATAGTGGTCTATGAACACTTCACAATGCACCTCATACAAATAGTGTCTCTAAATCTTGAGAGCAAACGCCACAACATCCAAATTTTCCAACATACTAGTCCCTTAATCTATCAAGTTATCACACTAATATGTATAATGTAAACAGATAACACAATCACAAGACCAGCCATTTACTCCATACATCCTAGAATCAACACAACTAATATTGAATCCGCTAGACTCCATGCCCGGAGGCCTAAAATATGGATTCTCCATTCCCACTATACAACAAGTATGGCAAGTAAACAGGTCTAACTACTCATGAAAACCTAGCCTACCTGGATGCCAAGCAGCTGCAATGGTGCATTTCTTACTCCGTGAATGCGTTCCCAGCTGAACGATGGTCCTGGAATCCATTGTTCTGCGTCCCTTCAGCCATAACCCCTCCTCCTAAAGATTCCCCAGCCTTGGAGCAGCATGAGAGGGTTTTTGGAGGAACCCTTGTATGTTTTCCATATGAGGAGAAGAGACTTTTTAATAAAATCTCGTCACAGGCTACTGCCTCCCGTAGCTCTCCTATAGCGGTATGTACCTCTGCTACAGCAGTTACGCTATAGCAGAATAATTATCGCTATAGCAGAGTGACGTCAGCCCAGATTATTTCTGAAAATTAGAATTTTTCCATGACGTCACCCTACTTACCCCGAATGAATTTTTAACCATTTCCCCCAATTTACGAAATAAGAAAATTAACATAACGACGGGCCTAGTCGTTACACTCAGTCTATATTATTGGGACATATCAAGGCTCAACGGTTTAAGGATGAAAAGTTGAGGTTGATTTGAGGCAAAGTGTTGAAAGGTGAAGCTAGAGAAGAAATTTTTGATCTGAAAGGTATTTTGAGGATTAAAGGTCGTGTTTGTGTTCCTAGACTAGGTGGGGTGACTCAAAATATGCATGTATTTGAGTAGAAATGGGAGCGTATAGTTATGTACTTTGTGGTAGACTTTCCACACACATTGAATAAATTTGATGACATTTGGGTCATTGTTGATAGGTTGATCAGGTCCTCTCATTTTGTTCAAGTGTAGACTACTTATAATTCAGAGAAGTTGGATAAAATTTAGATCCTTGAGATAGTGCATTTACACGGTTATCTATTTCCATCATATCAGATAAACGTACTCAGTTCACCTTGCACTTTTAAGATTAATGCAGA